>JASSUY010039670.1:0-33310 GCA_032466535.1 Forpus xanthops | reverse complement strand
GCTCACTGTTACTCTGTATTGCATCATTTGCACTGTAACTTCTTCCTAAGTAAACATGGAAAGATGTGTCTGTGCAGAGTCTGTGCTGGTGAGCAGAGAGGGCTTGACCAACACGGTACCATTAACACCCATGGGAGTGCCTTGGTGGATGCTGGTGCCCAGCAGAACCAACAGGGAAGCACCAAACACTGGCCATGCCTTTCCTGAGCTGGCTTCATCTGCAGAGGCTCTGCATGGAACCTCTCCAGCTCACCCAGAATTAATTATTCACTGATCATCACTCAGACCTTATGGATTAGGGAGCAGGGAGGGAAGTTGGCAGGGGGTGGATAGAAGATGAAACAACTTGGATTGCAATTAGTATTTAATTTCTTTCCTTACTCACAGTTTGCTTAATTGGAGATTACATGTTGAAACCAAGCGTGGATTTATACCCCAGCAGTGGAAGTGCCCTGTGCTCCAGAAACTCACAAATCCACCCCAGACTTTAAGCTCCCCACAGAGATGGCACACTCGGTTGGAGGAGTTGAAACATCAGGGGTGGAGGTTTTGCTTAGAGACTGTTGCAGGGGAACAGCAGTGCCCTGCCAAGCAGGGACACTTCACTGGCCATGTCCTACCCTTATGATGAAAGAATCACAGAATGGTTTGGGTTAGGAACGACTTTAAGATCATCTAGTTCCAACCTCTGCCGTGGGCAGGAACACCTCACACTAGACTGTGACACCCAAAGCTCTTTAGATATTGTCTCTCTTCATCCATTGTCTCCCGTGTTCCCTTTCTAACTCCATGAGTGTGCTCCTTGCCAGGAGTCTTCTTCAGGGATTATGGCTGTGGTGGATCCATACTGGATACCAAAGCCTGTCTGGAAGCAGCCCTGAGCAGATAGCATCAACCCCAACCCGCCGGAGCATCAGCAGCCGCAGAGGATGGGATTTTGAGTTTAGTCCTTATAAAACCACCAGCCCGCAGCTGAAAGTCTGCTTCACTTCTGGTGAGAATGTGTCTGATGTTGAAACCTCCCGGGATTGTCTTGATTGTACTGGTAAGCACAGTCTGGGTCACACTTTGCAGTAATTACCCTGATGGCTGAGAGGTTGTTAAAAGGTCCCTGGAGGAAGGGGCCCAGTTGCATTGCAGAATTGAGAGGTAGATGCTGGCAGACCTTCAGCACTTAGAGATTTTTTAAGTTAGTGCCTTTAATTGCTTTCTTGCATCTCTATTCTATCAGAAACTCTATGAGCCATCTAGGGAAGTGAGCCTAGCTAATATTAATCTCCTCAATCCTTCTTTCTTGAACTAGTTACTCCTGGCTTCATTTACACAGACATTTGAGCCCTACCGAGTGGGTAATAATTCTGATTCCATTTTAACATGTCCTCACAGAACATGTAACTTAGGAGAAATCATCCGCTGACTTCTGCATTGGCTTTAACTGTCATCTCTTAAGTGTGGCTTATGAGCTCTGTGTAACACTGCTGCTTCCCAAGGCTGCTGGCAGCTCTGTGATATGTATTCATAAAGCGATTCCAGGTCCTTGAGTGAAACATGCAAGAAAAGGGCAAAGAATTATTTGTCTTTTTTTTTCATTATCATGGGCCTCTTGTATCCATTCCGCCATGCACCAGAGAGGAGTTTGACTTGATGCCTTTATACCGAAAGCTCTCTCTTTGTATGAGGCAAGGCAGGGTGACTTGCCTTGCTCAGATAGAGTCACTCATGTTGAGGCTCTCACCAGTTCATGGTTGGCTTGTTCCGTGCTCGAGAGCTTGGTTATCTCTGATGCATGTTATAAAAGGTTTCATTGCCTTAAAAAGTACTAATAGTCCTGTTTGAGGCGTGTGAAGCCTTTGTTCACAATTACATCCTGTATCAGTGAGTCCCACAGAGGCAGTGAGATGTGTGATACATAATGTGTACCACCAGCATTTTTTAATCTATTGTTAGTTATCTTTCATCTTTAATATCTCTTCCTTGGCCTGTTTAGTAAAAGACAGTAAATAGAAACAGTGTATTCTCATTTTAGCATGCATTATTTGCTGATAATTTGCTAAGGGACATTTGTCATGTTGTCCCTCCTTTTCCAGCTGAAGAGCCTCCCTTAGACTATTTTCTGTGGTTTATATCAGTTCTGGAGGCTTTCCCTAATAAATATATCGCATGTGTGCACTAGCACACCATTGGAAGAAACACCTTTTCTGCTGCTGTTTTTCTTGAAAGCGCTGGCATGTATGTGATGTGCATCTGCAGGATGGGTGTCTGCAGCTGGGAAACACGAGGAACATGAAGATGGTGGTTTGGTAGCATCCAGATTCTGCACTTTTGGGACTTTAGAGAAATTCCAGGCTGGAGGAGGATGGAGACAACCAGCAGCTGGGACACTCAGCAGGTAGCGTTACTGAATGAGCACTAGGAGACCTGGTTGGAGCAATGTGCGCAGCAGTACAAAGGCTGTGGACCGTCAGCATCCATCCAGGGTGGTCAGGCCCCTCCATTAGTATCAGTGGTGCTGATGACTGACAGCAAGAGCGCTGAGGACCTTTGTGCCATGGCTCTAGCAGCCTGTGTCAGATACCACAGCTCTGTGCTGTGTCAGACAGGTTGAAGTGGCGTGGCCCGAGCACACCCCACATCTCTGGAGATGGAGGATGTGCTGCTGGGAGCTCCGTGCTCCTTGCTAGAACTGCCTCCCTCCTGCATCATTCTCCCCTTCCCTGGAGCACCCGCCCAGGGCAGAGCTCTCCAGAGCAGGAAGAGCTGCAGCAGCAAGGGCAGAGGCTCCAGAGCTCCCATGGGAACAGAGGCTCCAGGCCTCCCGCTCTGCCAGGCGCTTCCTCAGCCCAGGCATACACAACCTGCTGCCTTCACTCACCCTCCCTTTCCATCTCGCAGGCTCATCATCCCCTCTTGTCTCAGAGGAGCATATCCTTTTGTTAAAATGAAGTGATATAGAGTCAGCATTACACAGAGGAATGAGTTATAAAATAATGGGGCTAATAAGCATGTAAAATAACCTGACTGTGCAAGAGTGCAGTCTATGAAACAGCAGCTGCAGCAAATATATTCCAGTTATCAGTGTGTGGCTATTTTGTGCTGAGGGGGCTTAGGTGTAATGAGAGTTACTGCGTCACGGCAACTCTTGGCAATGAATAATGACATTTTCCAATAGCAACTTTTAGGAATGAAAAAACTCCTCTGTATGAATGTAGCTCTGACTGACAGCCTGGGGATCTCCTCGCTCTGCCCTCACAATAGCTCCCCTTGCATGAGCATGGCAGCTTTCCTTGTGCCTCCCAGACAACAGGTTTGTCCCTCACTGCTCCTGCAGGCTACGTGTGCCCCAGGCAGCCTGTCAATGGACAGGGCTTGGAGCAAGCTGCTCTATGGAAGGTGTTCCTGCCCGTGGCAGGGGTTGGGACTGGATGAGCTTTAAGGTCTCTTCCAACCCAAACCAGTCTGGGATTCTGTGGTTACTGAGATGGGTCAGACAGAGAGAATTGGACTTAGATCGCCAGGCTGAGTTCAGGCAACCAAATGGTAACTGAATTGCTTTAGTTCTTTACCATTCCCTGTGGCTTGAAGACTCGTCAGTAATTTCTGGCGTAACTGTCCTGGCCTTGGTGCTCTGAAGTCAGGGTCGATTTAGTTTGCTAGATTAAAATACAAAACCATACTTAACATAAGTAATTCCACCAACACACGAGTCTGAATGTTTTGGAAGTACCCAATTCCCTTAAACATTTAAGATAATTCCGCAGTCCCTGATTTCACACAGCCCGTTAGAACCCACACTGGTTTGTGTTGAAAGGACCTTAGAGCTCACCCAGTCCCAACCCCTGCCACTAGAGCAGCTTGTTCCCAGCCCCTGTGTCCAACGTGGCCTTGAGCACTGCAGGGATGGGGCAGCCACAGCTTCTCTGGGCACCCTGTGCCAGCGCATCAGCACCCTCACACGGAAGAGCTTCTGCCTGAGAGCTCAGCTCAGCCTCCCCTCTGGCAGGTGAAAGCCATTCCCCTTGGCCTGTCCCTGCAGGCCCTTGGCCAAGGCCCTTCTCCAGCTTCATTCTCCTACATTATCCTAATTTGTTCCAAATCAGCACAAAGCATGCTTGCTCCTGACTCCTACAGCTTACAGACTAGAGCGATATGTCAGTATTTTCAGAGGAGGATGAGTGCTGTATCACCTTCATCTCTGGCATTTTTACTTGCTCTGTGTGATATATTAAAACCACAGACCTTGTCACCAACAAGCTGAAGAAGCATCAGTCACCTCTGAGTAGTTTTTCTGGACACTTTTCTTCCTCTTACAGTATTCTTTTCTCTTGCTGGAAATGTCAGTGTATAAAGAATACAGAGTTAAATTGGATTGGTGCTATTGGTATTTGGTACGTAAAGAATAACCCCGTTTGGTGTCAGTGAAATATACTGGAGCAACTGCCTCCTCCAGGCTCTGTTCATCCTTACCGAGTTAAACCCCTCATGCGCCTCTGTGTATTAGGGCACTGTTTGAGATAGGGATTAGTAAACTCTGTAGTAAATGTTGTGATCTGGCATTGCAGATGTTCCTGTCATCTCCTCACTGTTTACAAGGATTTGTAAACCTTAAAAATGATCCGCATTTTATCTCACCTGAAAAATCTGCTGAGAATTCTTCATTATTTTTGTGTTGAAAAATGATGTGAGTGGCAAATTAGCAAAAAACCCAGCCCCAAACCAATCAAATGGGGCCTTTTATCAAGATCACTTTGGATGGGCTGTTTCATCCAGTGATTGTATCCCCCATCTGTATCAGAAAGTGCCCTGGAAAGGGTCCCATCTCAGTCAAGTGTCCACCTCTGGGTAGTTGTTTGTTGTGCTGCTTCTGAGGTCACAGAGCTCCAGTTTTCCTGTGTCACAGCATCCAATTCACAGCAGCCTCCCCATACACCTATTGTGAAGGCTCTACATGTCCCTCCATGGTCACCTTGACTTTGCATTAGCTAGAAAGAGAACCGAGGACATTGCTTGGAATTCATGTCAGCAGCAGCCCCTTTTCCTGGAGCTCGTCTTTGCACTGCCCTTTTCTGTGCTACATCAGGTCACATCATTCCATGTCAATGAATATGCAGGAAAACGTGTCCTTTTCGTGGTGGTCACAGGCTGCTGCTGAGCTGTCACACACTGGGAATGTGCTCCGTGGTAAATTGGGAGATTGCATAATTATGGCTTATACAACACACACAAACAGAGCAGGGAATTGCATGGAGGCTGGGCTAGGGTAGTCTGCGCTGTTCAGCTTTCACCACCAGCATTCCCCGCAAAGGGAATCCCTGCTCCTTAACTCAGTGACACATAGATGGGATTTTCGCTTTTCTGGAGAAGGTGGGAAGGAAGGTGGAGGGGTTTGCTCTGAGCTCTGGGGATTTCTGCTGTTGCCACTCCATAATGGCTCAGAAGGGTGGTGACTTTCCCTGAATCCACACAGGGTCCCCGTCCTTGCTCGCCTGCATGCAAGGGAGTGGTTTTCCACAACAATTGGCAATTCCAGCTCTTCTTTTACATAGCATGAGAATGAAGCAGACTGCTCCCGGCCCAGTGTCTGCAGATGGGCAGTGCTTTGAGTCCTGCTTCAAGAACTACTGATGCTAATTCTGGAATTGGGGGAATACAGCAGGGCCTCACATGCAGCAAATCACAGTCATTTCTCCATCGTGATTCCTCCTTTTTGCTTTGTTCCTGCTTTTTTTCCCCTTTGCTGCCCTTGCACTTCCAGTAAGGGAGCTTATAACAGCAGCGTACTAAGTGCTTGAATGGCTGGAAACCCCTTTCATAGGAAAGAAGATGTGATTGTTAGTTATTCATTTTGGTTTGGGGTAACACGGCTGGAATACAAACGGGGCTTTGGTGCCTCAGGGCCCTGCATTCCTGGAGTAATTCCTTATGACATATGTCAGGCTCTGTTTTGTTCAGGTGGGTGGTAAGACATTAAACAATAAAGCAAGCTTGCATTTCCCTGCAACTGTATTCAGACACACACTCCCTGGCCCGGAGATGCTTATTAGTACAATGTCATATCCACGCCGGCTGTACCCAGCCTCAGACATTGGCAAACACTGCGTGGGCCTTAAGAGAAATCATCTTAAATCAGTCAGATAACCTACCTCCAGAGTGTCCTTTCTGCCCTAGCCTTTGTTCAGCAAAGACAAGGCTGCAAGAGACATTCCTTAAGTAATGCTCTAGATGGAACATCCGTGTCTGAATGGAATATTGATTTTCTAATTGCTGTGCTGCTGTTAAATGAGTTGTTAGTGGGGAGCAGGGGGGAAGCAACTCAAGTGTGTTGCAAGCTAGCTTGGGTTGGTCTTTGCTAAAACACGCCAAGGGTGTTAATGGGAGAAGTGCAGCAAATGGAGTAAGGAGGGATTTGTTTTGGTATGACACTGGCATAGAGAGGGCAGTATCTTATGCAGTACTCCCTGGAGGCGGGTCAGTTGCTCCAAGTTATCCTTGGAATCATAGAATCCCAGGCTGGTTTGGGATGAAGGGACCTTAAAGCTTCTCCAGTCCCAGCCCCCTGTCACGGGCAGGGACACCTTCCACTGGAGCAGCTTGCTCCAAGCCCTGTCCACCCTCACAGGGAAGAACTTGTGCCTGAGAGCTCATCTCACTCTCCCTTCTGGTGGGTTAAAGCCATTCCCTCTTGTCCTGCCCTGCAGGCCCCTGTCAAATGTCCCTCTCCAGATTTCTTGCAGGCCCCCTTTAGGTGCTAGAATCCTGTTCTAAGGTCTCCCAGAGCCTTCTCATCTCCAACTTGGTCTCATCTGTTTATGTCCTAGTAGCAGTCCCTAGAAGCGACCTACCTGGGAGAGTTTAAAAAGCCTTTAGTTGGGCACTTTGGGAAGTAAAATGCAGCCTGTGTGCTGAAGTCTTTATCACAAGGAATCTGCCTGAGACAATAGAAGTGACTATCAGCTATGCCACATCCAGCTGATAAATATTTCTTAGTATAGTTTCAGAAAACACAGCATATGTTTCTGTGTTCAAACACATCCTCTCAGCAGAAAACCAGCTTCTTTATTTTTCTGAAGATTAAAATGCCAAATCAACTAATTACTTTTCTTTGAAAACCTCCACCACATAAAACACATACTCTCTCGGTGAACTAAATTGATTTATATTCAGCCATTAATTCTTTATAGCCCATAATTTCCAGAACAACAAAGCTGGCTGGAAAATGTGCCCTATTAAGGGACGAACAGCTTTCTGCATGAGATAGAAATATGTTGGCATGGAAAAGAGCCATGGGTGCAGCTGAGGCTGCGGTGGCACCAAGGGCTGTGCTGGGACACGGGCATGGGCTCAAGGGGCAGCCTTGGGAGAACATCCTGAGCTGCTGGATGGTGTTCCTGTAAACTGAAGGGGGAATTGTCCTTCCTGAGCTAACAGAGGATAAAGTACATGTCCAGGAAGCAGGGGCTGTGCTGTTGTACATGTGTACAGCTCTGAATTTCTTCCCAAGCCAATTGGATGCTCTTCAGTGCTGCTGCAGTTCAAGTCTGTGTATGTAATTTAATTGGGTGCCACGACCTTTCCTTTTGGGTGGCTCTGCCATTGGCATAAGAGTACTTGAAATGGCTCCTAATGGCTCCATTGGTTTCATTTGCATTATCCATGGAAGATATCTTTTTTTGTTATTATTAGGGGAGTTTAGAAAACTAATGAAATTAGAGGAGGGCTCTTCCAGTATGTGCATCACTGACTGGAACTGTGAGCTTGATAATGAAATTGGAATTCATCTACCTCTGTTTCGGGGTAGTAATAGGACGATGATGGAATAAGCCAGGCATTAGGTACAAAACTGCCGGATTTTGGCAAATGAAGGAGATGTTATAAAAGATTGTGTCTGACAGGAGGACAGCTTGGCCTGCATGTCCAGAGATGAAGTGGAATTGGAGGCTGAGAGGGTGCGGGAGGCTGAAACCTGGCTGGGCACAGAGACAGGGCTTCCAGTAATAAACATCAGTGGTAAATGTGCCTGTTTGAATGCCTGGGATTTTAGGGATCTCAGGCTTTCCCTGCAGGGCTGCCTGGTTGCTTCGTGTTTTAATGGAAATCTGTTTGTTCCCCAAACTGAGAGTCTGTCAGACACTGAATAAATGCAGGCAGAGCTGCCAGGGAGGTGTTACAGCACAGGAAACAGAAACACAGTCTTAAACAAATTAAAAGGATGGTAATTAACCAAATGAATTTCATCCTGGAGATAATCAGAGGAAAACATTTAGAAGGAAAATAATCCCAATTCTCAGAAAACAGTCATTAAAACACACTCATTTTTGGGAATAGTTAACAAGCTAAATCGGAGGCAGCAAAGTAGAATCGAGCCATGATGGATGCTCTTTGGGATGCCGTCTGACGAGGCCCTGGTGTGTGATCTGAACGTAGCCCCTTGTTGGGATCAGATTGGGAGTTTGGGAGCATCTCTGTCTGCATCAGCTCTCGAGCAGCTGATGGGAGTGCAGAGCAGAGCCTGGTCTGTTATGTAGGTCGGCTGCGGGGTAACAGAGGATGGATTTCATAACCATGTATTTAAAAGGTGTCAACAGTGGGGAGGTGAAAGAATTTAGGGTGGATAATTGACAGATAGACGTGGGACAAGGTGGGAAGATGCAGGCATCCAAGCATCGGGAAATCACCAGCATGCAGCATATGTCAGTCTGGAGCAGGCTGCCTGGAGGAGTAGTGAAAGCTCTCCAGTTACTGACACAGTCCTTGAGGATGTGCTGGAGGAGTCAACCACCCAACAGGTCTCTTCTGCTTTCCATTAGCACTTGAGGATCCCAACCAGGGTCTGAGAGGAGGGAGATTTATGGGGGAGAGGAGGGTCTTGGGGGAAGAGGGGGGGAATGGGTTGGGGTGCATTGTTTGAACGTCATAGCCCAGGTGCAGTGTTTGTTCTCCAGCAGATGTTAGCTGGGGGAGGTCTTTTCCTTTGGGTTCTCCTGTATGAGCCTCAGATGTTGTCTTTGATGGGCAACACTCGAGATGGGTCATGGCTACAAAACAGGGACTTGTCCCAGTTGAAGGATGCAGAGTTGGAGGAAGTTTGAGGCTTTCTTACAGTTGGATTTCTTGAAAAGGAAGCGGTTCAATAGGGCACAGGGCTAAAGGGAAAATGTGCTCGTTTCACAGGGGAAAAGCTGTTCTTCTGAGGTTTTAGTCCTGTTCTCATCGATGGGTTCATGAGAAGGAGAGTGTTTGGGTATTATTCTCTTAGCAGAAAGCCTGCAGGGAGGACAGATCCTGCTGGAATCTCTGGGAAACAGATCTGTTTGGTGTTATCTGGTCTTTACCTGCCCAGTCAATGGACAGAGGATGGTGGAAGAAGCTCCATGCCTGGCATGGAGCCCCCAAAGGGTGTCTCTGAAGGGGAGGCAGTGTCTCGCTCAGTCCCATGCAAATAAACTAGATTAAACAAGCTGCTTTTAGGATTAATGAACCTGAGATGCTTAAATTGCATGTTAGGGGGTTTCTGTTGGATTAAGCCTTCTCTTCTGCACACCACAATGCTCTTATCTTAGAATTTATCTTTGTGCAACAAAATAAAAACTGAATTAGAAAGGAAATGTCAATGGGAATCACATACGTTAGCATGCAGATTTATGATCCCTAATAATTAATGTCTTTTCAAAGACTTTGTATCCTTTGGTACCCTCACCCCAACTTCCAGTGTTTCATTTTAAACTCACATTCCTAGTCCTGCACCATCTCTGTGTATGGCTGTGCTGAAGTTTACCTGTTCAGGGACTTTGCCATAGCCTGTGCTCTTGCCTAACAACAGAGAATTATTGATTTCTTTCTTTCTTCAGGAGCAAATGCCTATTTCTGTCATGTTACCTTTGCTTGTAGCCTTGGCAAGAGCAGGGCTGGGCAGTGCATGTGCAGTGGGGTGAGCTGCTGGCCTCTGGAGCTCAGGCAGCAGCTTTGCATTGGTAACACCAGCTCCAGGCTGTTGTACAAGTTACTGGCTTTAAAACCTTGCGTGTGCTGGAGACTCTTCGTGGTCTGGATGTATTAAAATGGGCTACCACTGAGTAACAAGCCTGTGCTCCCCATTCTTGAGCCTTTCCTCCAAGCTATCAGTCAGTCAGAAGGCTGTAGAATACCAAACTGCTTAAAACACGTCAAGCTTAAAAGTAACATTTAATGAATAGGAATTCTGTGCTCTTGAAATAAATAAATAGCTCATTTTGCCTCTGAATGTGCAGCACATTGCTCCTCACAACCTCTCGTTACAGACATCCTCTCAGTCTGACATGCTTTTCCTTTTCCCTGGTAATTATGTTCTGTTTCAAGTAGGTCCTCTGCAGTAGCAAGTGTCTATCATTTAGGAGGGCAGAGTCGGGAGGGATGCGGAGCTTCAGGGAACCCTTTGTGACCTTGGAATGTAGCAGACGTTTTTCTTCTTATTTGGTTTCCAGTTTGACTTCCTCAAAAGCAGACCTTCAGCCCCGCTCAGACTGAGCCATGTCCATGCTGCAGCCATTGCACATCAGTTCAAACACCTTTGAAACCCCTGTTAGGAAATTCCCATTTCCTGATTTATCAAGTTGTGTCTCTTTTCCAAGTTCTCCACTGCTCGGTTTGAAGGTCTGCCAGGATCTCCAGTGGCTTCTCCCCGAGTCAGAATGTGTGGTTTAATCCCAAATCTCAGCTCAGCAGAGCTGTATTCTCGGGTTGAGCTGTCTACAAAGGTAAAAGTGTCACATAGGCTACGAAGGAGCCCCTCAGGTGACCATTGTGCTTCTGCTGAAGTCCTTTTTGAGCATGGCCTGGTTATTTATCTCTTATTTCTGTATTTCTGTACATGGGATTGGGCCAGGAGCAGAAGTCTCTTCTCTCCGAGGAATCGTGGCTTGTAAATGTTGAAGGTTGAAGTCGGTCGTGCTGAGCTGGACTGCAGTGTACTTTGAAATCCTCTTCAAGGTCTGAACTTTTTAAATGGCCCTTTCTCCATTTAATGTTAGAGGAGGAAAAGTCCTCAGCCTCTGAGTGGATTCACAGTCACACTTTAATTAATCATATTTTTACAGCATGCTGCCAGCAACTGTCAGGAGGCGGAAGATGCCTCTAATCCAAATTCACAACAGCAAACGACTGCACTCGAAAGATCCCCAGCCAGTAAACAGAGTAAGACCCTTCCCACAGCTCAGCCTCACACAGCTCATGGGAAGCAGATTCCTTCCACCCAGCCCCGATCAAACAAGGTCCATTTGCTAACAGGAGTGAGTGCCAGCAGCGGCGCACCCCTGCAGCCTCACGGGAGCCCAAGTGGAAGTGTAGGTGGTGAAAAGGAAAACTGTTTGGCAAGCGAATGGATTTCAGTTTCAGCGTCCCCCGAAGGATCACTGTGGAGAGCAAAGGGTGGGGCAGGGAGTGGGAACAGGAACAGGGTCTTGGATGGATCAGACACGTTTTGAAATCCCATCTCAGGCTGCGGTAAACTAAAGCAATTCATTGGCTGTTACATGTGTGGGGGTGAGAATGACCTGTGTGTGTGTTGGAGCTGAGTGGGTCTCAGGAGTAATGCTTTCTATAAAGAGGAAAATGGCCACAATGAAGTTCCAGCAGAGTGAGGCTCTTTGAGAGAGCCCAAGAGAGAGAAATGGTCAGAGCCATGTTTGGGATGATGGATTTGAACCTTCCATAGTTTAACAAGTGTCCAGGAAATGGAAAGCAACTCACTTTCCCTCCCTGGACTCTGGCTGGCTTGGCACATGGGAAAAAGATTAACATGGTAAAGGATGATGAAGGTGTTTTTCTCCCCTCAACAGGGTGTGTTTCACTGGCCCCTATTTTGGGGTTGGATTCCTTTTCTAGTTAACATTCAAGCGGCTGTTTTGAGAATCGTTTGTTCCTTGGCTTTGAGAAAAGGGGGTTCCTCTGTGTATTTGCTGTGTATTTTCATTCTCTCCTTTCTGATAATTGCAAGTCAGGGTGGGTGTGAGGCAGCTGAGAAAGAGCAGGGGTTGCGAGAGAAATCTGTGGAAGCAACTGAACACCAGTTATTGATTTACTCCTTAAGATGGTGATGGTTATTGGGGTGCAGGGATGCAGGGCTTCCCCATGGCTTGGGATGGGCTAAGCTGCCCCAAGAGCAGTTGGTGGTGTCAAAACTTGGCCTCCAAGCCCTGTTCTCACAGAAGCGTAGAATCCCAGGCTGTTCTGTGTTGGAAGGAGCCTTAAAGCTCCTGCAGTTCCTAACCCCTGCCTTGCGCAAGGACACCTTCCGCTAGAGCAGTTTCTTCAGGACCAGTGTGTTTCCTGTGCCACCAGTTGGTGACACCACCTGCCTATCTCACCACTGAGAGCAGGAACTTTGGGGATGGACAATGCTATGTACTGGGAAAAAGAGAGGAGACCGAAGGGTTGACTGCAGAGAGGGAGGAGAGAACTGTTCATACACTGACTGTGCAAAGAGGGACGTTGCCATTGTCAGGGCTCATAACTCTCTGTGACTAAGCGTGAGTTCTCTCTCTCCAGGGCTTTCACCACTGCTAAAACCCAATTAAGCCATGTTAAAAGAAACCTCCCAAGAAGCTGACAGCAAAAATACACTGACCTTCTCTGGCAGACCCTGATGCTGTCATTGGAACATGGCGCTCTTGTTCCTGTGCTGCTGGTGCCTGCGAGCAGTGGGGCTTGGGCTGTGCTGCCAGCACTGCCTGTGCCTGCAGCATCCTCTGTTCTTCCTACCTGTCCCTGTGACATTGCAAAGCTGCTGTTCCCCAGGGCTCGTCCCGTTACACATTCCCTTTACTGCCTGTCACTGCTACTGACCTCAGTGTGCTCCACAAAATCTGAGATGCGGTTTTGCTCCCTCTTCCTGAGTGGTTTTATTATTTATTAATGACATCCAGAGGACACAGTCATGATGGTTCTGTTATGATGACTGCAGGAAAACTCTGTGCTTATACTGAGTTACTGGGAAGATAATGCAGTTGTTAGGCAGACTCTGGGCTTAACTCTATGTAGTTTTGGTCTTCCTTGTTGTAGGGGGATATACTTATATGAACTTAATATGAACTATTAGCAGGGATTAAATTTGGAACAAGACAGGAAAAAACAGGCATTCCTGAGCTCACCTGGGGAAGTCACAGTTGATATTGGTCACAGACACCCCTTGGCCTTTCCCTGAGCCTGCAATGTGAGGAAAGGTTAACACTGACTCTATGGCTTCTGTGGAGACCTGGCCTCTAGACAGGGCCTCCAGCTTAGCTCTTACAGCCACTGCCCAGCACCCACCACATCTGACCCCGCTGCCTATGGGATCCACCCGCACACCCCAGAGCTGCTCCCAGCCCTCTCCTGCACATCCTGGGTGTTTAGTGAGCCAGTGAAGGTGATGGGCAGGCACGCAGAGGCACAGGGCTGCTCAGAGAAAGCTGTGCTGGTATTTTCCCTTTGTACCCGCTCACTGCTGCTGCTTTTGCACATCAGTGCTGGAGCTCAGGAGTCCCTGATCCCTCCCAGCTGCTGAGCTCATTCCAGCAAACAGCCTCTGGTATTCCCAAGGTAATGGGCAATCTGCCTTCATGACAGCAAACCAGCTGACGGCACCATTCAGCCAGGAAATTCAGGCTACATCCGTGCCTTTTGAGGTCTGTTCCTCTACCCTTGAGTCAATGCGGAGCTTCGTCATCCACTTCAGGAGTGTCAGGTTTGAAGCATTAACACCCCAGTGACCCAGGAGAGCTGTCACAGCTTGGATGCAGCCAGGAGCCTTTGAAACTTTGGTTTTCAGGTGGCATCTGAGAGATTAATCATAGTCACAATAGACACAGATCCTACTTCTGTGCATAGGATCTCCTCGTAGCACACCAGGACTATCTTATCGTGCCTACAGCAAGAAACACAACAGGGAAATCCTCACCCATAGTGCTTTTGGTCATTGTTTTCTTTGGGGCCTCTCATTAGTTTCTTTGGGGCCTTTGTCATTCTAGCTGAGCCAGTGATTGAAACCACAACCAACCAACCCAGCACACTGTGCACTGCGCTCGTGGCCAGGGCAGGTTGGCTGCTGCCTGTCTGCGCATCCGATGACAGGAAGATGAGAGGAGCTGTGGACCAGCACCCTCTGAGAGCACAGCACGGTGTGCTCCACCTCGCTGCCTGCTGCCTGCTTAACAAATTGCACTAATTGTCCAGTTCAGCACACATGGGAATTGGGATACTCCCGGCCCCAGGGGAAATCCACAGCCACCATCTGTGTGTCTGTGTGCCTCCTGCTTCAAGAAGCTGTCAGTGGAGACTGCTTTGAATAATTCAGGCTCTGAGCTGCAATGTGTAAGATAAGGGACAATAAGAAGTGCCTGTAGCTGTCTGCAGTGGCAGTGACTCCTGCTACCAAAGTTCAATATCCAGCAATTGCCTTTAGGAACAAGTTGGACAGTCAGAGCCCTTCCTGCCTGCACTGGGTACATGCTGAGCTCCTATCACGCTGTGGCTGTGAACAGTCCTGCACCAAAATGCTCATCCTGGAAGCTCGGTGCTTCCTGTGCATCCATGCAGGTTCACTTCCTTTGTCATTCCACAGGTGAGATCCTGCTGGTAAGAGCCATAGGAATGCCGAAGTGTGGCAGATGGGAGCTCAGCTCACTTGTGGATGTTCTCTGGGAATTTCTTAAACCAGTGTCACTTCACAAACTCGCTGACAGTGCTGTGGGACCGAGCGGTGTGATGGAAGAATGGACAGAGAGGAGGAGGAGCCCACAGCTCTTCATCAAAGTCAAGATGGAGGGAGGGCAGTGCAGAACCCACCCTGACACTTCCTTTCCTTCATCTGAATCCCTGGATAGCCGTCACAATATTTCTCTGAGCAGGATTTCACTTCATTAGTTTGTATTGTTAACTGTGAAAGTCCTGTCAGTTTTTATCTATTGTTTCCTGCCAAGTGCTTTAAACAATCAGAGCTCAATTATCCAGCTATTTCCTCCAGCAGACAGACGGCAGGACTGATAGTCCTTCAGCCTCACGAGATTAAAATGGATAAGTTGCAAGATAAATAGCAGGTTGAAGAGTTCCTTCATGTGCATTAGCACAGGATTGTGCTCCATTGGTTCCATAGCCCTCCCCAGAAGTCCTCTTGCTCAAGGTCTTGCTGCTTCTCACTGCCCCATCTCCTGCCTCCACCCTGCCCGGAACACTGATCACGAAGCCATTTATCCAATGTTGTGTACTTGTTGTGCTTTGAAGAACTAAATCCTGTAGGATGTCACAGTGTCCTTGGGTGAAGTGATGAGGCAGAAACTGTCTCCGAGACTGCTGAGCCATTCCCATCAGGATCAGAACTGTTCTGTGGGGAGACCAAGCTTCGTTCCCACCTCAACCACAGGGAGATGAGGAAGCCATTAGCCTCGATTCACCGCAGTGCTTCTCTTCAGGAAGACATTAGCTTGTACCTAAGTGTTCTCTTGAACAGAGGAGACCTCAATGCAAGAAACTTTAAAGGCACATTTACAGCTTGAATGAGGCTGCTGACAGAAATAAAGGGAATGGCAGACTGATGGGTGCAGAGTTTTCTCCTGATTTTTAAAACATGAGGTCATCATCGTTCACAAACTTGGCTCCTTCAAGTCAGCATGAAGATGCTTATGTAGGTACATCAGTACGTGGCCTACTTTTCTGGGATGCTGAATCCATTAAAATCAATGGAAATTCTGCATCTCTGAATAAAATGTCACTTATTTCGCTTGCTAATTTTGGGTACCCAAATGCAGACACTTTGATCTAAAAGTAAAAGGTATTTTAAAACACTGCTGAATTTTTGCCATGTTTCTCGAGCACCGAACTCCATGGTATGTGGTTAAGGCCTGGCTTTCAGTACAATTCAGATGGAGGCTGGACTGAACCCTGCGTGAGGAGCTCACCTGGAATCACCTTAGCACGGAAGAAGGAAGGACATGATCTGTGAAGCACAAAGTGCATGTGAAACCGTCTGCGTTCACAGCCCAGGCTGAGGGCAAAGTGAAAGCATCAAGTAAAACCACAAGTCAGAGCACGCTGTAAAACTCTCCCCAGGGGATCAGTAATTCCTGTAAAGGCATTTTGAAGTCGTCACATCGGTCAGGCCAGATACAATCCCTGTGCATTGTCCCTCACAAAGAAGTTGCCAGGTCATGACTTGTTTTCTTGCTCCATCTGAACAGTGCTGGTAAATGTCAATGCTGCCTCAGTAAAATGAAGTGAGAGGTTTGTCACGTGCTTTAATCATTAGTTTTATAGCACTAAGTATAAAAAATGAGAATGAAAACGTCCTTTTGTCCTGGGAGGTCGGTGATTTTCATTGCCTGTCATTGCTGCACACAGGAGCTGTGTGGCCTCTCCTTTGTTCCGCAGAACACTGAGTCTGAAAGTCCTCATCAAGGACTTCTCTTCTAATGTGCATTCTCTCTCCCGAAGTGAGCTCCTCTGTCAGCATTCGTGTCTCACACTTGATCCACCGGTTTGTGCTGCTGCTCTGATCATGTCACAGATCCCCCTCCTGAACTCTCTCAAGCTTCCCAGCTTGTCTGGCATCACGTTCGAGCTGCCTTTCCCCTTCCAGCCTCAGCAGATTTTCCACAATGTGTATCCTGACCTCCAAGCAGCATTCACTCTTCTCCTTTACCGTTTTCCTGACTGGGTTTTATGTCATCTTTGTGACTATGACAGCACCTATATTTAGAAGCTGTAGCCTGTCCCTTCCACTCATCCTCTATTTCCTGAGCATTGGTCATCCCCCTGCTGCACATCCTCCCAGAATAACCCTCCCTCCCCTCTACTCCTCCGGACCTCATCTCCTTTCACTCCCGGGTCTGTCCTAGGGAGTTTTGTTCCTTCTCACATCACCTGATTTCAGGTTGGACTCAGATCCAGCATTCTCCTCTCTTCCTGCTTGCAAATCACCCGCTGTGAAGAGCAGAGGCCATTAACACCACATCGCAGCCACTTGTCTGCTGCTGCACGGAACAGCTTCTATCCACTCACATCAGCAGGAAAAGTTCTCAGCCAATCCTTCATCTACAAAGCACTTGCAGAGTAAGGAAGACCCTGGAACAGCTCACACTCACACACCCCCCCCCCTACTCAAAGGCCAGGGGGACCACGCACAAGAAGTCTTCATTGGAATACAATTATGTTCCAAGAGAACCAAGAAACCCTTGTTTGTTTTTTAACTGGGTCAACACTACATCTGCAGAGCTCAGCGTGTTACATGAGCCAGGATCACCCACTCTGTTTATCTTTAGGCAATATGCTCCTGCAAACTGCCAATTAATTGCATATTTGGTGCCTGCTCTCTCCCAGCATCCTGGATAAACACGGCAAAGCCAATCAGAGGGAGCTGCTCTTGGCTGCCAGGGGAAGGAAATCTGTCATTGTCTCAGCCTTGTTATCTGCAACCGAGGCAGACTTTGAGTAGCGTTCTGCTTGTAAACACCCTCTTTAGACACCTTCTGATTTCCATAGATGGCACGTCAGGCACTGTCTGCAGCCCTACCTGAAGATGCTTCAATAATTGCTTTCCAAAATTCTAGCTGCAGTTTGAGCTTGTTAAAAGGCAGAAGCCATCAACGTTGGTTTGAGGTGTCAAAGTCCTTAAAATGGAAAGATAAAGCTGAGCCCAAGAAATGTAAAAGAGAAGGAAGAGGAGGATAGGATAGGCTGGATGTTAGGAAGAATTCCTTCCCCAGAGGGTGCTCAGGCATTGGAACAGGCTGCCCAGGGCAGTGGTGGAGTCACCATCCCTGAAAGTGTTCACAAACCATAGACAAGGCCCTCAGTGCCATGGGTTAGTGGTAGCCTTGGCAGCGCTGGACAATGGTTGGACTTGATGAGCTTAAAGGCCTTTTCCAACCTGATTGATTCTGTGATTCTAGGATATAGGCTCAGTCCATAGTTAGCTCTGCTCCAAGGATCCTTCCCATGGATTTTGTCTGGATTGCTGTTTGGAAGGTGGGGAGCAGGTCTGGTTGTGACATGGCTTTTTCGGAAAGCTCCAGTCTGTTGGTGTGAGCACAGGGGCACCTTCTCCTCCATCCTCTCCTTAGGTTGGGAGCATTTCCTACTCCGTGCAAGAGTCATTTGTTATTTAGATCTCTATTTGGACAAAACAGTAAACCATTGCATGCAGGGGTTTGTGACTGACCTTATTCTGCTTTTCTGCCTCTCAGTTCTGCTATTGAAATCCCTAAAGAATGCTCTGGAGAGATGATCCTTCATTGGGTTTGGATGTGCACTGGTGGCAGCCGGCAGGTCTTCTTTCTTTGTTTCTATCATACTCTAAGACTGAGTGACTTCAGAAGAGGCTCAGCTGAATCAGTGGCCGCAGAGAGCAGGGACAAAATCTTCTCCCAGGGCAATCCTCAAGAGGATTTTAAAGTGCAATCTCGACATTGAGTTATTGTAAATTAACTGTTGCTTCCAGGCAAGGAATGATGAATGGTCTGAAAGGAAGAGAGCGGTCTGAAATGAAGAGATAAGCATGCATATGGATACATGCTCCCAGGCTCTCGTGGACCTTCTGTATTACTAGCAGCTGGGAGTCGTTCCTGAGACAGGGAATATTCAATGCTAGGTCAATTCTTATTTTCGTATGCCCGTGTATATAGAGAATAAATGAGTGGAATTAGTTTGAACCAGTGTAATATAGAAGAAAAGCAAGCCCCTTGTGTTCTCATAACAACAGAGACGCACAGATTCGGGGGTTGGTTTGTTTGCTGAGCTGTTCTTTTTTACCAGCCTCAGACTGTCCGTGGCTTAGCTGTGTCATTTAGTATCTACCTACTGTTAATGCCCTAAGGCCATAAGTTAAGATGAGCCTGTCTGCTAGCGGAGGATTGGAGTGAGCATGGGGGGATCCCAGGAAATGGGAGGCTTACAGTTAGCCTAGGACAGCCGCTGTATAGTCAAATCCTGCTCCTGTAAATCAAGGAGAACAGAGAACGCAGCCAGAGGGATGCAGTGGAAGTGGCATTTGGCCTAAGACTCCAGACCTGAGCTCCATCACAGGCGCTGCAAAACCATTTTCATTCTTAGCCCTCAGTCTGGGATACCGCATGATTGCTGTGCAAGAACATGCCCTGGATCACAGCAGATGCTCTCAGCTCCCTTTCTCATTAACTCAGGGGATGGTACAAACAGCTGAGATGGATAATGTGACTGTCCCCGCTGCTTGTGGTCATCACGAGAGCAGCAAATCTAAACATGTGCTGTCAGAAATGAGCACAAACCACTGCTCAAGGAGGATGTTGTGGGAAAGGGGGGCAGGCACTGGGAGCTGTGGGAACTTCAACACAATATTCCAGTTTGGGTTTTTTTCCTTTGATTTCTGTAATGTGCCCCAATTTTCCCACTGTCAGGGTGAAGGAAACTCTGTTGGACTGAGCCTGCTTACCAGGGCTTGGTTGAGTATTGTGGTACTGGAACACAGTGAGACGAGATGTGTGTGTTGCTCTCAGACTGGAGTTTATTATCACGCTGGGTATGGCTAATAATGAAAGTTTAGATTTCAAGAGGGTTTGAGGAGAATGGCCTTTAATTTTTATATGTCTGCGTCGTGGACACATCCCTGCATGCCTGGCTTCTTCACAATTCGAAATGTGAATTGTAAAGACCCATAGATGGAGGCTGCAAGCTAAGCTGGCAGCATTTATAGTTTCAGCCTTAAAGATTAACTGCCTTCAGGAAGTAATAAAGATCAGGGCTGCCCGATCCCGATGCAGCTGCCTAGGAAGGCACATTGACATTGCAATGCCAGGCTTGGGGAGCAGTGCAGGGAGGGGTGGAAACCCGCACTCCTCTAATGCCACCAGCATCCATTCACCCAGCAGTTCCCAGAGTTCAGCAGCCAAGAGCCCCGGGTAGGGATGGTGAATACACTATGTTTTGGAAGCGATGGGAGCCTGGTACAGAATAAGTGAAGGGGAAATGTTCACACTGATCAGAGGGGCAGAGGAGCTGGTGCTCCTGGGCAACCGCTCTCCCTTCTTACCTGTGTGTTCACACTGATTATGTATGAGGGAGAAGAATGCAAGGTGAAGCTTAATTAGGAATGAGCTGCTTTGTCATGGAAGCTGGGAGTGCGGTGCAGTTTGTTCAGCCTGGATCCCAGCCAGTACCTGTGGGAGCTCAGCGGCAGCAGGGAAGGGGCTGGGAGCAGATGCCTCTCCTCCAGAGCAGAGCCTCAAGGAAGGGTTTGAATTACAAAGGAAGAGAAGGGGCTGAGCTTCCCAGCCCCCACCTCCTCACAAAGGGCAATAGTCAGTTTACTTTAATAACCCCACTATCAGCTGCAGAGGAAGTCTGGCGGTCCCGGAGTCTGGAGCACATCAAGAGCCCGCTCAAGCACCAAGCAAAGGGACAGGCAGGAGATGGGCTCGCACTGCTCGCGGAGGAGCTGACTTCCCTGGGCACCTCAGAACTGGGGTTCTCTCCTGATCTTATTTCTCTGTCCCGTGGAAGCTTGGGGTAAGTGTCTGTAGTTTTCCACTTACCTTTCTTTTCAGTGGTTCACTAGGATTCGCCAAATTACAACAGACAAAGTATTCCCTGAACCTTCGCGAGCTTGCTCTGGAGTTGGACCTTTTAAATCTTCATTCATATGCTGCTATTTAAAAAGGGCCAGATATGGAGAAAAGAGACCTTCCAGTGCCTTGCCTCAGCTGGTGGGACTGCTGGGCTCCAGCACCGCAGCGTGTTGGTGTTCAAAAGCTGGGTTGCTTTCAGCAGGGATCTCCTGAGGTCTGTCAGTGGGTTCAGTGAGTGCTGTTCCTATGAAATGAGGCTGGGGGGGTCGAGCTCTATGTTTAATCACCCACTGAGCAAAGGAGTGCTCAGTGCCTTCTCTACACATTGGTGGGAAGGAAAGATGCAGGGATCAAATGATGAATGGTTCATTTGGAAGGTGCTTACCCCGAGCGCTCGTACTCCAGAAAAAGGGATTCAATAATTTGGGAGTGCAGGGGACAGAGGAGCAGCTCCCTCACATCCAGGGGAGCGGAGCGTGTGGAGCTGCCTATGGAATGAGTACAGTTTTGGAAGCAGCTGTAAAAGCTGTGTATGGTTGTGAGAACAGCACTGGCCAGGCTGGGGCGGGTGTGTTTGCAAGCAGGGTGCGTGTAGGCGGCTGTGTACGTGGTAAGAGCATAGCAGAGCTGACTTTAAAGGGAGATGTACTAAAACTCGTGTAATGTAGGAATCCAAATGTCCTTTCCCGGCGTCCGTGCTGTGAACCTGAAAAGACAAACCCTGGAACGCTTGTTAAAGCTGCCTTTGTTAGTCATCCTTCATGCACTTTGTTTCTTTACACGTTATGAGTAAAAGGACGTAGCCTGGTTTCGTTCCCAGCTCCACTCCTCCTCTATTGTTAGCCTCTCCCAGCTTCCCATGCAATTGTCCAGCTCCGCTCTTTCCAGCACCCAGCGGAAAAGGGTATTGTTGAAAAGAAGGAAAGTATTTCAAGTTAAAGCCTGGCAAGCACTTGCGTCCTCATTAGGCTGCAGGCACACTTCCTCCCTCCTGTCTTCTTCCCCAAAAAGCAGGTTGAGCAGTGTCGCTTCCAGTATCTTACACAGTGGCAGAATGACTTTTAACCATTCACTGGTCAATAAATGCAGCAAATAATAATCACTGTTGGAAAAGGAAGCATATTTATAATCAATATACAAGTAGGGGGACACCCAGGTACAATGAAAACAGGGAAATGTGCTAACAAGAGAAGCCTCATTCCGACTTGTGAGCTGGAGACCGTGAGGAGTTGCCCCAGCAGCAGCGCTGAGCATCTGTCCCAGGCTCAGGGACTGTCGCTCATAGGAAGGGGGTAAAGAGAGTGCAGGGATGGAGAGAAGGTCAAGGCTGCATCTGTGTTTGTTCTCTTTAGATCATGCTTGATGTAGCAAATGGTAATTAATAGTCGTGTTAATGTTCAGAGGCAAACTGAATGAGTCTCCTTGCTCCCTTCTGATTCCCAGCCATCATGGAATGATTTGGGTTGGAAGGGACCTCAAAGCTCATCCAGTTCCAACTGCCACAGGCAGGGACACCTTCCACTAGAGCAGGTTGCTCCAGCAGAACCCATTGTCTTGTGGCTCTGCAGTGCAGTGTCAGAGCTCCTGCCAGCATCCTTCCCGCTTCCCAGCAAGGAGCAGGAGGTGTCCCCAGGCATGACAGCAGCCATGGGGAGCAGAGCGCTGCCGTGGGGCTTGCAAATACAATGTAGGCTCCTTTGGCCTCGTTAGTGACAATATTAGAAGAGGGAGACGTGAGCAGAGCTGTGCATTAGACAAAGGGGAGCCCCAGCTCAGCAGGAGACGTTGCACAGCACAGAGTGCTCCACTCACACCCAGCCTGGGCCACAGCCCTGTGCTTCTCTGGGGTTCTGTCTCAGCAATGTGCCAGGCTTTTGTGGCCCCAGGGTGCATGGCTGGGAAGCTGGGAAGACAGTGAGTGGGATGAGAGAGCACTCAGTGACTCTGTGAGCTTCCTTCTGCTGACAGTGACAGGAATAACACCTTTTCTTATTTAAAAGGCTCCCTCAGCTCTGCTGGGTATTGTACAGAAACACCCCCCTCCTTGGATTCTCTTTGACTCTATTTCAGAGACATGCAATTTGATGACAGATTTAATAATACAAGATACAGATGTCATATGTGTTGAGAACTTGGAGCTCTGTCACCTGGGATAGCAAAACGTAAAGGCACTGATTTGTTCACTCCTGATTTTAGGTGCTGAAGACGCAGTTTTAAGACTCTTTGGGCACCTGATGTCTGATGGAGATGTGTTAAATGCTGGGCCCAAGTTGCCACTTGCTCCAGTCACTGACTATGCATATAGCATATGCATTACCGTTAGCATGTACAGGTTTATTATCTACTATTATTATAACATGTTAGCATATGCAGCCTTGTTCCAAGATTGCCTCCCTTCCCCAGCACTGGTTCTTTCTGCACTGCTGCAATGGGCAGGTCTGGCACACTCCAGTTCCCAGGAAGGAGCAGGATGCGGACTGGGCTGCAGCCAGTAGATTTAGAGCAAGGACAATGAAAACAAGAATTAGACTGATAAAATGATTTAAAAAAGGCTTTAACAAAGCCTCCAAGCAGTTTGTCATATCCTGCAAGGTGCTTTACTGGTGTGCTGGACCGGGACCTTCTTGAAGGGATTGCACAACATGATGCTCCCATGGGAGAGAGCAGAAAGCTCCAGCACAGAGATTCATAGAACAGACTCACAGAATCATAGAGTAGTTCGGGTTGGAAAGGACCTTAAGATCATCCAGTTCCAACCCCCTGCCATGGGCAGGGACACCTCCCACTAAACCATGGCACCCAAGGCTCTGTCCACCCCGGCCTTGAACACCGCCAGCGATGGAGCACTCACAACTTCCCTGGGCAACCCATTGCAGTGCCTCACCACCCTTACAGTAAAGAATTTCTTCCTCATGGAATCATTTTGGTTGGAAAGGACCTTTAAGATGATGGACTCCAACCGTTAACCCAGCACTGCCAAGGCCACCACTAAACCAGTCCCCCTGTTAGTGCTGTTTGCTCTTGGATCGCTCTTTCCTTCCCTGCAACTCAGAGGGTTGCTGCATGTTTTAGGGAGCTCTCCTGCTGGACAGGCGGTCAGCACAAGGGACAAGTGATGTAGAGACAACATACACAATAGTGAGGAGAGCAGTCAGTGCCTGATGAGCCTGTGGGCTTGGAATGACGGGCATGAGTGGAGCTGAGAGAAGTAAGTTACACTGAACATGCCAGGAGAGAAATGTCCGAAATGCAGGACCAGGGCTCTCCGGCCAAAGCACAGCGCATGTATTAACTGTGCTAACAGGTCCTTGTTGCTTTATGCAGTGACACAGACTTGGCCTTGCCGAGCTCCTGAGGGTGTTGTCACTAAACACTGTAGTTCCTTCAGGGATCCAGGTAACGGGGCTGGATGAAGAGTGCTCCAGGTGATGCTCGTGGCAGCCCTTCCATGGTGCTGCAGCTTGCAGCCGACTGTGGGCAGAGAACTGCTGCACGGAGTGAGGTGACACCTCCTCTGAGTGTGTCTGTGTGTCTGTGCCCCCATGCACATGGAGGCACTCAGATCCAGAGCTGCTGTCCATGATAAATGGGGGTTATCTGCAGTCAGGCTGCTTGTGCTTCCCTGACCGTGGCCAGGCAGTTGTCCAGGACACCTGCAGAACAAGGCAGCCTTCTCCTGCCCGGCCCCTGGGCCAGGACAGCATCAGTAACAATGAAAATTGATGAGCTCTGTCATGTCGAGCAAGCAAAGCACCGTGCAACAGATTAATCACTGGTTGTGGTGCTGACGGGAGCTTTCTGCTTCTCTCCTGGCATCAGTGCAAGGTTGTTAGTTAAAAACGAGTTTGATAAAGAGACCCTTGACTCCCAGCACTTCTGTCTCCTCTATTACCTGCTCACCAAACACGAGGCACTGTTGGCTCCAAAGGTGCTTTTTACTGCTCAAATTGCTCCAGCAGAATGTAGCAGCACTAACAGCTCTCCACGTTTGTCCATTCCTGCCTAAGCAGTGACATCGGGCTCACATAATGATGTCTTCCCTTAGGCAGAAGCTCTTCCCTGTGAGGGTGCTGAGGTGCTGGCACAGGGTGCCCAGAGAAGCTGCGGCTGCCCCATTCCTTGCAGTGCTCAAGGCCAGGTTGGACAGGGTTTGGAGATCTCTAGTGGAAGGTGTCCCTGCCCGTGGCAGGGGTTGGACCTGGATGAGCTTTAGGGTCCCTTCAACCCAAACCACTCTGGGATTCTGTGATCCTCTCATGTCTGTTAACTGTGCTCAGTGAGAGATCTCAAAGCGCGGCTGTGGGCCCGGGGCCGTGTGTTTCCCTTTCCTACCAGGGAGGCTTTGCTCATTGTTCTCTAACTTCAGCAAACAGGAAAAAAGCCACCTTTGAGTTCTGCTGCCTGTCCTGGCCCCACAGCTGCTGTGAGCAGTTGTCCCGGTGCTCATGCCCAGACCCGCTCTCCTCATTTCCCCACAGGTAGCTCCGAGCTGTTATTGTTTTGCAGCGATTTTATTTAACCCTGAGACCAGACCATTGTTTCCTATTGACTCATGTCACCTGCTGGTGGCCTCTTCCTGTCCCCACAGAAGTGCAGTGCAGGGTGGGAGATGGTGATGGCTGAACCTGAGGTTTAATGAGCACTCACACTACAGCAACGCAGGAGGACGCCAGCAGAGGAGGGAACAGTGGAGCCATGAGGCTGCAGCCATGTGCTCTGTGGGCAGCCCAGGACATAGGTGAAGAGGGTGGGGAGATCCATAGGGATGCTGTCAGATGGTCGGGATGTTTGCCTCTCATTATGGCAGACTGGTCTCAGCTGCTCCCATCCAGCCTCATTTGCTTTTGGATGGTGCATCCAGAGACCCTCTGGTTACACACATTATGTCAGCAGAGGCTGAGCACTGTGCTGCATTGAACACTTGACAGGTCCACGGAGCTAGCTGCCAGCAGGTCTGTTTCAGCTGCAGGTTCAGTTTGGTTCACCAGGCTTGGCTCTCACTTTCTTTCCCTTGCTGATTTCTCTTTTAAGAGCTCTCTTACATCAGAGCTGGGCACTATTGCCCATCTTTGGTATTGGAGGTGACTTGTGGAATGGAGCCCCCTCTGCTCCTGTTAACGGTCATGGCGATAACCCAGCGCTGGAGAGGACGCAGGGCATTCTGCATCACAGATGTAACATCCACATGAAATTTCATCACCTTGGTTTCAAGAAAAATAAACTGTGGCTGGACTTAAACCGTGGCAGTGAGGAGGAGCACGAGAGAGCCTTGTGTGAGCATTGAGAATATTTGTAGCTAAGCAACCAACATCAGCAGGAAGAATAAATCAAAAGTTTCAGGGCTCGGCCTGCCTTCCTTCAAGGGTCAGGAACTATATTTTCCCTTTGTTAACAAGATTGCCTTCCTTTGAAACATCAGCTATTAGCTACTGCTGGAGGCAGGATACCGTATTAGATAGATGAGAAGCTTGTTGTGGGAACCTGGGCTGGAAACATAAAGGAAAGGATGGAGAAGAGAAGCCTCTTGCCAAAGGCCATGATGTGAGTCAGGTCTTCCAGCAGCTTACAGCAAAGCGTTCTCGGAAAAGTAATGTCTATCACATAGATTAGCAAATATTGTATATGTTTGTGTAATACCTGTCTAAGTCCTCCTAAGAGCAACTCAAGCTGCTATGGGCCAATCCCCATTTCAGAGATGGCAACAGTCGAGTGGCTGAATGACTGTCGTGGGTCGTGTTTGAAACAGTGAGTCTCTGTGGTTTTGTTCATTTCATGTGTTTGCACAGTTCTTGTTGCTTGGGGCACTGATCTCCCTTGCTATGGCTGCAACACAGATCCAAGCCCCATTAGCTAATTGAGCTTTATTTTCTACCAAGCTAGTATGCAGGGTTCTTCATTAGGTTACACCAGAAAACCCAGAAGCAAGATGATTTACTTTGAAATATGTTTTATTTATAAAGGGGATATTTCCCAGAAATGCCAATGGGAATGACAGCAAATCAAATCCCAGCAGTAGGTTCTCAATGGAACTTCTCCTTTTAAATACCACTTTATAACCTCAGGGTATTTTCCATCTCTGCTTCTTGCTCCTGCTTAGTCAAGAGCTGGTTGGAAATGATGCTCCAATCTCTGCCCTGCCCTGCAGCCTTACTGCTCACCTGAGGGACGAGCTCCTGCATCCCTCTGTGCTGCAGAAAATCCCCTTGAAGCACTTTTGAACTGTTGGAGCCCCAAGCCCCTGCTAAATCTACAGCTGTAATACACCATAAATCTAGGCCTTAAATAGATTTACTCCCTGATCAAGAACCCCAGAGACCTCTTAGCCTTCGCAGACACTAAAGTTGGTGTTAATTATAAAGCTGAGTGTATTAAGGCCAGATCTCTTGGTATTTATATGGAACTGTATTGCTAAGCCAGATTTATTGTTTTAATGAGAGGAATAAACTGTAATACAGTCGAACTCTTGTGGTCTTGAACTTCCAAGACCCATCCCAGCACCATTCACATTGCTGGGCAGTGCTGTGCCAATGCCTCTTAAACAGCACTGACCACATATTTTAGCACTTTATGGCTTTTTCTCCACTTCCCACCTAAAAACCTACCTGTATCATTCAGCATTTCAGTGGAGTTTAAAAAACTGCCTCAATTTTTATGTATTTGTACTCTTCATACATTGCTCTGTATTCAGAGCATCCTTTGAAAGACGGTGACAAGCATATGACTTTTAGGAGGCAAAGGCTGGTTTTTCTCTCTTATTTACTGATACAGCTGTAAGCCTGGCTGATGGTGACTGGAGTTACTCAGCTGTGAAAAGCACTCAGGGATGTGAAAGCAGAGGGTGTTTCTGGCCATTAGCACCAGTGTTAGCACAAGAGTCCACTTAGTCCCAGCCCGCAGCTGGGCTCTGAGTGGCGGCTTGGGCTGGCAGGTAGAGGTTAAATGCCTGTCGGGTGTATTTAGCAATAACACTATGCCTGCATGACAGTAAGTTATTTTGGGGCTACTGTTAATGATAACATTCATCTAGGATGGATTTTATTTCTTGTATTGGAGAAACTCTCCCTTTTGGAAGTAATGGAGGCATGGTTTGGGAATGGCATCATTCAAGGCCAGGCTGGATGTGGTTCTGAGCAACCTGATTTAAGATATTCCTGCTCATTGAACTAGATGAGCTTTGAAAGTCTCTTCCAACCCAAACTACTCTATGATTCTATTTTAGAAGAGAAAAAACCCACATGCATTGGCAGTTTGAGGGAGATGTTCTGGACAGAAAAGGTACAGCCTGAGATAAGAGGAGCCCAATGCGTTCATACAGATCTGAGCTTTCCTGTTCGGTCCTTTGTCTCTCTTCCCACCCACCTTGGGTCTGAAGTGAGGTGGCTCTGACCTGTTCCCACTGCTCTGCACACAGGAGCTCAACCGCCCTGGCTGGTTCCTGGGTTATTCCTGGCTCCCAGAGCACTCAGACCAGGAAACCGCTCCCTGAGGCACTGACAGAGCCTCTGAAGTGCTTCCACAAACACAGATAAGCACAAACTGTTGAAACCCAAACACTGAGGCTCTCTCCTGACCCTTCCTCTGCCTGCAGTGAGGGACACAGTGGTGCGGATGGCTCCTGCCTCTGCTGCCTCTGTTCACCCTCCGAGGGAAGGAAATAGACCCAGCTGGCTGTGACACAGGTTGAGGACACTGCAGTCAACTTAAAATCCATGTTCAGAGCGGCTGTTTCATCTTTCTCTCTTCATCTGATGAGCTTTCCCCCCCCTTATCTGTGTGACAGTGTTTTGTTCAGTCGGGTTCTCTCCGGTTTATCCGTACAACCAGTCCCTATGTCTCTTACGGGAATGCAGAACCCTGAGCCCAAACCCCTGTCTCGTGACTTCTGAGTAGTTTCATATTGGCAGTGCCCCCATGGTAACTAATGTTATTTATTAATTAATCCTTTGAATTACAGCCAAGCAAATAAGCACAAGTGCTGGCCGGGCCTTCCCAGCTCCATGCCGGTCCTGGGCTGGCTGGGACAGTCCTGCCCATGCCATGTGTGATGGAACGAGGCCATGGGGGTCCATTCTCTGAATATAAGGAGAAATTGCTCTTCAGTGCTACTTTTAGGGTGTTCTCTCTACTTTTGTGCCCCGTAAGTGCCTCTTTTTCACTGTCACTCTTCTTCCCCAAAATCACAGCCTCTTGTCTTTAGTTCAATTTTTCCATTTAATGAAATAACCCTGTAATTAAATGCTCTTTACAAATCCCTGGGAAGGGTATCTCCTGACAAAAAGCACTCTGATTTTTATTATTATTACTAAAGCAAAGTAATGAAATGCTTGAATCCTTGTCAAGTGTAATTCAGAGGGTTAATCACTTAAGTTGAAAGGAAAAGTTAGCTCCATCGCCAATGCTGAACCGATCAACTCTGTGTCCTGTCAAGTTCTTTGCTGTTTAATTAGCTCTTGTTCTGGCCTAGAGCATGCAATACATGTAGTTGCACGTAGATTTGTATGAGCATCTGTATGGTAGCACAGGGCACTGAGGTATGTTTGGCTTTCTGTTCCACTAAGCAATAAGCTAAACAGAGGGGAAGCTGAAGGAGAATAAAAGACTTTTCTTGTCTGTGATGTGTATCTTGACAAAGCCACCAAGAGCCTCCCTAAGAAAAGCAATGCTAAAAGCATCTGAACTTGCTGAAATGTTCTTATCATCGAGCAATATTTTTGTAGCTTTAGTTTGAAGTACAAAAGAAAAGCAACTCTGTGAATCAGGCGATCCCACCTTCCCTCCTGACCTGCACTAGCTGGTGGGTCATGCACTCCTTTTCCATCTCCAAGCTGTTTGTGTTAATGATTTCCAGAGCCCAGCTAAAGGCTCAGCAAGCACTTGGGCAGATGTTGGCCACCTGGGCTCTCGAACAAGGCTTCCCAAAGCCAGGATAAGTTCAGCTTCCAGAGTGATGGTTTAGACATGGAACCCTTGTCACAGCTAGGTCAGCTGGGACTCAGTCTGTGCTTGCTGGATATCCTGCTCTGGGCATTGGAGCCTGGGCAGGGGTATGACAACTGTGGGCTGTCAGCATACAGCAGCACGACTGTGAGAGATGGGTCTCTCCTGTTGCTGTCAGTACAGCACTGATGAAGATGGCAACAGCAAGAGTCTTCCGAGACACCAGAAAGCAGTGTCAAGGTTACAAGCAGCCTTTGTTTGGTATGTAGAGGCTGTACAGATAAAGTTGCACATCTCTGGCAGAGGACATCTGCAGCAGATGCAGATAGCCAGGGAATGTATTGATACTTCCTCACTAAGGAGCAGTCTGTGGGATAAGAAGCATAACATGCAGAACTCACAGTGCTGGCTGCATCCATGAACCTGCACGTGCCAAGAGCTGGGAAAGGGCAGCGAGACACTATGGATCATGGCATAAGATAAGGTGAATCATTCCAAAGGGCTGTGGAGGCCTGTGCCCTAGTTCATGGCTGTGTGTGTACTGGATGTGATGCTGCAGCAGAGTGTGTTCCCAGCACTCCCACATCCCTCTGTGACTGCCTGGAGCAGGCAGGATGTGTGCTGCATGGCGCTGCCAGCCCTGCCCCTACCTGAGCTATAATCCCTCTACCAGCCGCTCTTCCTCATGAAAACACACTGTCCTGCCCCATCCTGTCTTCAGTAGCCAAGGAACAGGAATTTCCCTGGTGCCATGGTGCATCCAATGCCACAGACGGGGTTCAGCTCCCTCAGTGTGGCCTTGTGGCCTTTGAGGCTCTGCTTGTGCTCAGCTCTTCTGCTAAAATGGCAAGGAGGCTGCCCCAGAGGGAGACAATCTCACACAGGAAGAGTAGTGCAGCTATGTTTGGGGTGGTTCTGAAGCAGTGGAAAAGTAAGTTCAGCTGGAAGGAGGAGGGTGGAGGGTTCGGACTTGTTAGTCTGCATGTGGCCAGCTGAAACGTTCCTTTCTTCTGATCTTCCTTCATCCCATCTTTGATCTGAACCATACTTTTCCCTGGAAGGCTTCCAACATTCCTGGTGTAGCTATGAAGCTCCCTTTTTTAACCCCCTATGCAGGCCACATCCCTCAAATTTAAGAAGGACGCTGCAATGATGAAGTGGGACTGCTGTGTGTAAAGTCATCTCTGGATAAACACGTTTGACTTCTTCAGACGTTCTTGGTCTCTCTTTATTGCTAGAACAAGCACAGAACAGGGGGCAGCAGCACAGGCTCCTGCATTCATCTCATAGTTTGACTCAGTGCAGTGAGGAAAAGCATCCCCATAAAGGATTCAAGCTGTGGTTTGGGTACAGATGTCCAATAAATTGAGAACTTTTGGCCACCCTCATTACCAGACTGACATGTCAGACAGATCCATGTGCCAGAAGCGCACTGGGAAGCAAAGACTGGGTTGGGAATGATGCCAGGAGCCAAGATGCGTTTGTACAGCTTTGGAGCAGCAGCTCCTAGACCATCACTGGCCTAGGCAGCAGGGTGATGGAGGGAACCCTAATGCTGGATACTGATGGTGCTTGTAGAAAGGACAACACAAAAAAGCATCTCACCCTGCTCCTGCTTAGCAGGGTCAGAAGCAACAGAGAAAAGGCTTCGTTCTCCAGAGGTGGAGTCTCTCCTTCCTGCAGCAGAAGCCTGACACTAGATAAGTAAATGTGAGAGGATTCATAAAAACCTAATTTATAATTTGCCAGAATATAATCCTATTTGATCAGTGTTACTCAGTTCCCCTTTCTTTTCGAATTCAGTGCACTTAACTGTTCTACGAGGGTTTATGAATGTTTAAAAATTGCTTTGTGCTCCCTAAAGTAATTCGACAAGTCTGACAGCTATTGATTAAAAACCTGGAATTATTCAGGCTGGAGGATGACTTAGGGGATTAGATAGAAAGTTTTTTCAAATGTGGAAGGAAATAAGATGTTGGAAAGTAAATATGTTCTGGAATAGTTTTGAAAAATCCATTACGGCTGCAAAATTAAATTGAAATGAGATACTTGGTGTGGAGATGAAGGAACTAAAGGCTGGCTTTACTGTTTCGGATGGGGTAGGGCTCGCTATCCTGGGTCCAACAAGTGTTTCCCTAGAAGGCTCTGGATCCATGGCTGGGGAGCCCCGGCACCTGCCCACTCCTGGCCAAGGACCAGCCAGCTCCTCCTGTCCAGCCCTTGTGCATCCTGGGGTTAGATTCCAAGCAAGGTCAGCGGGCAGCTCTGGGGCTGATGGGGATGTGGCGCTCTCTGTCCAATGGGGATGGTTCTGTTTGTGGGAGCTAATCGAGACTAAATGACCGCAGCCTCATGGACTCTCCTAATTTGCACTCCGCTGCGGTAGCTGGGAGCAGCTGTTATGCTGGATACCTCTGTCTCAACTTGTCCTTCTGAGCCAGACCTCCGGGAAGGAGATCCGAGAACGGGCTGTACATCTGTGCATGCCAAAGAGACTCTCCTAGGAAATGAGGGCAGCCAGGCCATTTTCCATAAGGAAGAGACCAGAAGGAATGTCTTAAGGTTCAGCAGAGCCAGAGTTGTTCTGTTACTGATAACAGTGTTTTAGAGTATCCTTCATAAATGCGTTAACTCCATCCTAACATCATGGAGGTTGCATCCTCATTCTCCCTCCTTCTGGAAGGCTAATGTCAGTTTTCAGTTCTGTCACGGTTAAAAGCCCTCTTCCGATTTTCAAGTCTCAATCTATTCACAGGCAGGTTTTAGCTGCTTGTTTCACCAGTGCTGCCCTGTGGCCTGAATAGCTCTTGTCTCTCTCAAGGACGTACAGTCCTCATGTCCTGCAGTCTCTCATAGGCTGAACAGGCTGGGTGTCACAACTCTCCATCATCAACCTGAATGCGAACCAGGAGGTATCATATCCCTCCACCCCTCTGCACTGAGGCTCAGGTCAGTCCTTTGGGACAGAAGTGGAAACGTTTCCAGCTTGGCTGGGACCCAGCACTCAGCCCAGTCAAAACACTCTGCAGATCTGAGTGGCACTGATGTTGCTGGTGTTTAATCAGATGATTGCTGGCTGTTGGTATTGGTTAAATTCTTGAGTGATTCTGTCCACATAGATAATAAATTGCTGTGATGATTCAGTTCCAGGGATTGAACAGCAGATTTGTGGATGTGGAGATACTAAATAAGCAGATTCCTTGGCCTGTTACCTCTGCAGGGTGCCACACAGCCTTCCTCATCTCCAGTAAATCCCAGTTTCACTGGGATCAGTGTAAACCATGTGTTCAAAAGCCTCTGGGGAATCTGCAAGGTACAACATGGAGCTTCTCCATGGTGTCAACACACCATGCATGGTATTTTAAACGCTTGGGCTGTATATGGCCCTCACTTATATTGCATTGACAATATTAAGGTTTAAAAAGATGAGTGGAAAGAAAAGAGACCGTCAAATGTAGTTACTGCTACAAAACACAAGGCACCAGTTGTCATTCCGCAGCAGCCAGGGATTATCCCTAAACCCTGCACCTCCAGAGCGAAGGGCAGTAATGAAGCTGACCCCAAGCGCACTTTGAACTTGGCTACCACTGATTAATTAAGTTTTTCCTTCCCTGAGCCTGATTTAGTTCTTATGCTCAGAATGAAGGACTTAAGAAACTGTGGAGAAATGGAAGGACAGCTCTCATCCCCTCTTCCTCATCTCATCCCCTTCCCTAGCACATTGTCGTGGTTTGAGGCCCCTCAACCAGTTCTGTGCACCCCCCCCCCCTTTTTTTCCCCGGTCCCGGGGAAATGGGAAGGAGAATCAAAAGAATGCAACTCCCACAGGT
>JASSUY010039669.1:0-14155 GCA_032466535.1 Forpus xanthops | reverse complement strand
CCTGGAGAAGAGAAGGCTGTGTGGAGACCTCATAGCAGCCTTCCAATATCTGAAGGGGGCCTATAGGGATGCTGGGGGTCTCTTCATGAGGGACTGTACTGAGAGGACAAGGGTAACGGGTTCAAACTTAACAAGGGGAAGTTTAAATTGGATTTGAGGAAGAAATTCTTTGCTATAAGGGTGGTGAGGCACTGGAATGGGTTGCGCAGGGAAGTTGTGAATGCTCCATTGTTGGCAGTGTTCAAGGCCAGGTTGGACATAGCCTTGGGGGACATAGATTAGTGTGAGGTGTCCCTGCCCATGGCAGGGGGGTTGGAACTAGATTATCTTAAGGTCCTTTCCAGCCCTAACTATACTCTGATTCTATGATTCTAATTCCTTCATCTGTTAGAAGAATTCAGACGCTAATTTCCATTTCAATGCAGCTGAGAGTAGACTTGCCTGCAGTATTTTAAGATAAAAGGACTATATATGGTTTATTATTTTGTTCTTGACATGTAAAATTTATTTATATAATCATGAAAGCAAGTAGCTTTGTATGCTCATTCCTACAAGTTACTTGAATCCATAAGTGTTTCTTTTCTAAAGCAGTCTGTTAAGTCTCACCACACAACCATCAAGCATAGGGGTAGCCATTTCAAATTAATGCAGCAGGTAGGCATATCACAGACAAACAGCAGTCAAGCATTCCCCACATTGCAGTACCATCATCATGAAATAATAGCAGAAAAATTGCATAGCTCCAGGATGTAGAAATGAGAGCAGATCTTTTGCACAGGTCCCACATCTGGAAATGGAGCCACCTCCTATGACAGAAGTCATCCTTAGGCTGCTGAGGAAATGTCTCATACAGAGAAAATATCTTTTTTTCAGGGGCAGTAGTCAGAACCCTTTCCTAAAAGCTATTTTAGTTTCCTCAGTGCTGCAAAGCATGAAAGATATTTTCGTGCCATGAATATCATGCATCATGTTTTATTCTCTCCTTTTTCAGAGCAACTCCTTTGTTTTTTTGTTAAATAGCTCTCTGTATGTACTTTTAGGTTTGGGTTTGTGTTTGTTTTTTTTTTTTATCTTAAGATGAATACATCTTGCAGAGCCAGATCTTTACAGCAGGAGATGCTGCAAAACATCTTGCTGCCATGTATTCACACAGAATGTGTCCAGTTTGAACATCCTAAGGACCAAAAAGTAGGAGGAGAAGAAGCACGATGGGTCTGGGAGTGCCAGGAGCTTCTCGCTGCCCAGGCCACAACCCAGCCGCATAAGGGAATGAGAACTTAGGGCTCGAACTGCCAGGGTGCAAATGTGGTTATTCATGAAGCAGATCTGCTAATGGTGACTGCAGTCCAGGCTGATGTGGAGATATCTGTCATTCAGAGGCATGTGCAGGCCTTGGCAGCTCTTGTGCTGTGGAGATGCTCAGCGTCACTCTGTGTCTATCTTCTCAGCTTGGCTGCATTTGCTCACTGCTGAAATTGATTCATCAAGCTCAGGAAGGCATTGTTGGAAGGAGCAGAGGAAGAACCTGGCTGATCTCAGGCTTGTGGCAAAGAGTTGCTCAAGCACCAGCATGCGGAAAACCACTGCCCAGGACTGGAGTCTGGGAAGAAATGTTTTGGAGAGGCCACTGCATCCGACTGAGGGAAGGACTCTGCATGGCCTGGCTCCCAACCCAGTCACAAATAGATACAAACTTGCTAAACCTGCCAGATTAGCAGCTCCCTTGACTTAGGCCTCAAAACACAATGTCTCTGTAATGTAACCCTCTTCTTCCTTCCTCCCTCCTTACATGGCCTGAACTTCATTACCGGAGGTTTGGGTACAATTGCAGATTTTAAGAGCTCAGTGTCTGGTTTAGAGAAATCTCAGTTGGCTCACCCCAAAGAGTAAAGCATTGGGATATTCAGCTGATCCGCTGTCACTGGGCTGGTTTCAACCAGGCAGATTTAAAGTAAAACCAACATCCATAACTGATGGGTTTGCAGTGATACTTGTTTTCATTCATTTGTAAAACCTCAGTTTTCCTTCCTCAGGAGTCCTGGTTTGGACTATTTCAAGTAACAAGTCCTCTATTGTTACCTAGACCACAATCCACTCTTAATTAATTTTTAAAGAGGTTTGTGTTTTTTTTTTTTCAGTGGATGTTGATGATGTGTACTTTGGAAATACTAGAGTGTGACATGCTATTTGTTAGATTGTTTTAACTGTATTCTCTACGTGAGCCACAAGATTTGTTACATAGCCTGTTTTTATTTTTTTTAGGAGAGCCTGAAAGCTTTTGACCGGGAAGTAAATGAGTTTGTGGACTATATGTTTGGGCCTCGAGGTAAGGTGCTCCACCTATAGCTTTCTAGGAAATAATACCTATCCAGATTACCACTCAAAAATATTCCAATAAATAGAAGCAATCAAAATCTTCACTGAAAGATTATTCAGAGAGAAAAATGTGGATAAGGCGGACTCACAGTATTTACAGGAACACACCACTGTTGAGGGAAATCTATGAATGCATTGTGTTTATAGAAAGCCAATAGATTTTTCTTTCAACTCTTTGACATGTTATCTGTAATAGAAATTAAAACCGCTCACAGATTATACTGAATGTAAAAGAAGAAATTAGGCTGACTTTTTTTTTTAACTTAGAAATTACTAGATTTGGGAGTCCTTTGTTTCTAAGAATGTCAAAGGATTTCAGTTTTGCATCCTAATGTAGATTAAAAAAAAGGGAAAGCCTGGATTTTTCTGAACTTGGAAGATCTGTTTTGGGACTGATTCTCATGCATAACCCAGTTCTTTTTTGATCCAGTTACCTGTCTTTAAAAAAACAACCCCATGGTTTATATTCTAGGTAATTACTCCTGAAATACTGCTGTATGGTACCAGAACCCAGGAGCTACGCTGGGTTTAGTCATTACCAGATGTGTCTGAGAACAGGAGAAGAGATAGAAAGCCATGCACTAGTTCTCAGAGGCAATCTCTGCTTTCATTGGTGGTAGCAAGCTAACAGCAGGTACAGTATGGCAGTACTAGAATAAGGCGTATACTACCAAATATCTGAATTTAATTAATACATAGGCATATTTTATGCCTTTATTCACTGGTCTCAGCTGGACTTTGTACATAAATGTACTTCAATGTTTGCTTTTGAGCTAGCAGATCAAGTCCTTTGGATCAAGGAACAGAAACTGCATCTCTCAATAAGAAGCAGTCTAATATTTTGGTGTTTGTCCACATTATTCTGAATAGGAGATTATCTAGGCTCAAGGCAAAACAAGAAAGAGTGAAATAATGTTCTGTAAGAGCATTTTTACAGGGTCACTTTCATCTGCAGAGTACTGTTTGGTGTTATAGAAAATTAAGGCATATTGAATTGCAAGAGCTAAATCTAGCTAACTGGTTGCTTATTTTACCTGAAAGGAATAGAACATCAGTAATAGATACATTTTAATAAAGTGATGATAAAGTAATAAGTACCCCTCAAATGAGTATGAAAAATAGCAAGGCATTGGCACAAAACCATTTACCTTCTGCACCTAGAAAAAGCTGAACCTACTCAGAAACCAACTGGCCAAAGTTATACAGAAACCTGAATCAAAATGTTTTTAAACCTCACTGATAAATGCCGGATTCCTTTAAAGAGCCTGGGATGCCTGCCACTCATTTCAAAGGAGCCAAGATTTCACCCCAAGTGTCTGGCACTCCATGGCCAGTGACTGTGAATGAACTTATTCATAGAGCAATGTGAGTTGTGGGCACCTGCTTCTTCCCCTGCTGTAGTCCAGCACTTTCCCACTTTGGCTTTATTCACTGCCTTGGTCTCAAGTTCAGATGCTGTACAGATCTAATATTGCAAAAATAATCCTTTCTTCTATCAACAGTGTACTTTTACAGTAATTTAAATATGAAGAACAAACTGTCAGTCAACAGAAATGCTTTTGATCTCTCCTTTTTCTACTAACTTTGTTTTAAATGCGTACCCTTTCCTCTCCATTTCTGCTTTGTAATAGACAGTTGTGTTGTCATTGCTGCTTTAAATTCCACACCTCTCTTAGAGGTTTTTGGTAGGCCAAAAGGGAAAGTCAAGACCAGGAGAGTATTGCACTTCATAGTAACTTAGGTCAGGCTGGAAGTATTTCCTGAAAAAGAGCTAACATCGCATGTGGAGCCCAAATTCAACAGATGAGTTACTGCAATGGAAGCATGGTGGGAAGTGGAGGGAGACTGTAATGAGAAAGAGAGCTGATGTTCATAGTGTAATTCATAAGCAGATTACTCCAATTTACTTAAAATTTCATCTTACATATATGCATATATTTCCAAGGAAAGAATAGTCAGAATACCGTGCAGAAAAATTGCAATTTAACAGCTTGTTAAATTGCTTGGGCACATTTGGTTTCTGCATCAACCATTGCTGAGTCCTTTCCAAATTCAACGCAGGCAGGAAAACCGTAATTCTTTATTCATACACTGTGAATAACTTTTCTTTTACAATTTTTAACATAATCTTGGTCTTCATAAAAAATAAGTAACTTAAAATCATTTCTAAGAGCAGAAAGAGCTACTGTGACCTGCACAATAGCTTCTCACTGTCGTATTTCTTCATTTACTCCATAATTCATGACAGATATAAAGCAACCTTTACAAAAAGGTAGCCATGATAATCTTTATTCCTTTCATAGATAAATATCTGTAGATGGATATTCTGGAATACTAACTCTAAATTTTACTCCATCTTAAAAAAAAAAAAAAAAAAAAAAAGAAAAAGGAAAAAAGAAAAGAAAAAAAAAAAAAACCCAAACATTCCTTTTGCTCATGATATCCACTTGTTCATAAGACAACAAAGCACTGCCTCCACATTGGCATATGGGATTAGGTTTTGTTCATAACACTGAACTGTGTGATTACTGCCAATGGGATTACTTGTGTGAATAAGGCAATCAGGATTTGACCTTAATATTTCATTTCAGAGCCAGGCAAATGGGACAGAAACTGTGAGAAAACAAGCCCTTGCCTTACCAAAGATCTCCAATAGCCAAAGTAAACATTTGCCATTTGCTCTTCATATTTCATGTTTTTGAAAAATACTCCCCTGGGTTTTTTTAGCAAATGTTATATACCTTTATTTAATTCTGCAAATGAAGAATTAAACTAATATATGACTTAGCAACTTTACATACATACTTTGATTGAATACTGTTTGCAAACTATCTGTTGAGCAGATTAGGATATGATTTCATTAAATATTAAGTTAAAACATTAAATTACATTTTAAAAAGCATATAAGAATGTTTCCTATTTTCTCTTTCCTGTTTAAATAAGGAGATTTTAGTGACCTTAAATTATTAGGGGACTCCATGCAGTTTTCAGCACACATTCTGTGAACAAGTATGCAGTTTTGGGGAAGCAAAAGCAATGGATAGGTTTTACAGCCAAAGCATGGCAGATTCCCTCTCACACTTTTAGCAGACTTCTTTTTCATAATGTGTTCTGCCTTATTTTAGCCATGCTTTATCACAGCCTTCCTAATTGTGTGCATCATGTGTTTCTTTTCAGATACCAGGGTTAGAGGATGGTTCCTTTTGGACTCTTACCTTCCCACCTTTTTCCTTACTGGAACATACCTACTGTGTATATGGCTGGGCACCAAGTTCATGAAGAATAGGCCTCCTTTCTCTCTCAGGACTCATCTCATTGTATATAACCTTGGGATTACACTGCTCTCCTTGTACATGCTCATAGAGGTAAGTGTTCTTCCATGAAGCGTGCCTGAGGAGAGTGAGCAATATACAGTTTTTAGCAGGAATATCTTAGCAGCAGATGGCTTTTCTGGGAAATATATCATCAACAGCATATTTAAGATCAAGAAAAGTCCCTTCACAACTGGTCAGCGACTTGTACTGTAGCTTCTCAGCTTAGATCTCAGAACGCTTTAACTGTTCTTCCTGAGCCACAGTCCACATGTAGGGACAGCTTACAGTTGCTCAGGACAGTGTCTACAAACATGAATTTGAATCTGCAGCAGTCACTGTGCTCAAACATGCCTACACACACCACATTCTTCAGCACCCATGAACTGAGTTCTATTCATATGACTGCCTATGGAGTGATTTTTTTATGTACAAACATTCAAGCTTGAATATGAACAGATTTATAGACCAGAGTAAGTACTGATATATTTATGGTATTGACAATTCAATGTTATCTTTCTGCTCTCCAACTAAGAAGCTTTCCTCATATAGTCAGAGAGTAAGAGATGTTAAAAACCTGGCACTTCAGCCAAAAACAAGGTCTGTAGGACTTGGAAACTGAATACGGTCACACAGATTATTCCCTAAGTACTTATCAGGAAGAAACACACCATAGAAATCAGGATTCATCCAGGGCCTGAAGAGATGTTTGAACCATCTGATGATTTGGAAACAACAGAAGACCTAAAGAGTGCTCCTCAGCAAGAAAGTGTGTTTGCACCAACACAGTGGAGAGCAGAAGCCAGAAGTCACCGTTTTGATATTATTTGGGAGATTCCCATTCTAATCCTAGTGACAATTGAGGTACTTTTTAATATTAAAATGTTAACATCCATCATTTGCAGCCCTAAAATGCAAAAATGCAGCACTAAGAGACAAAACTGACAAGACATTTTCTGACTTGACTTAAAAAGTGACCCCAGGCATGAGAAGCCCTGCCTGAAGGATGTACTTGATTTCATGGTGTGACCTGCAGAGGTGTGAGCCGACACTGCTGCTTTGCCTGCACTACCTCAACGCATTTCTTACTCCCTGGCTTCTGGGCCACAACGGCCACTTCCATGAGAAAAACAAGGACTGACTGTTCTGTTGGTCAGACAAGAAACTTTGTAGAAGACAAAACAGGACCTCAAAGGTTTCAAGTTCTAAATTTATTTGATCTAAACACCAAGCGACTGGTTGAAAGGCAGCAGATCTTTCTAGGTTTCTGCCTTTCTGCAAAGTACTGATTGTGCTACACCAAGCGTTGTCCTGCCAAATCTCCAGCTGGCTTCAGCAGTTGTTGTGGGTGCTTGCGAGTGCAGGATCAGGCCAGAGCAGAGAAGAAACCAGCACAATTGCTTGAAGGTTTGATGTCTCCAAGCTGGTTATCCTCCAGAATTTAAATTAGCACTTTGATGTTTAAATCCTTATTTTGCTTGAAGGTATACAATAAGTCTGCAGTAGCAGGACTTGGCAAAAAGGATTAACTGAAAAAAAGAACTACAGCTGCCTTCCCCTTGCAGGTTGGTTTGGCTTGCCACGAGTAAATGAATGGACAGTAAGAATTCTAGTAGGTCTCACTCACATGAATGAAACAAACTTATTTTTGCCACCTTCATATCCTTGAAGGAATTGTGCCTCTGTGCAAGGACTGCCCTGTACTTTCTGAGGCTAACTTTGCTGCAGGTGATTGCCGAGTTGTGTTAGTGCTCAGTTTTGTCCCTTTAGACCTCTATTCTGTAGCTGGAGACTGCTGATATTCACCTCCCAGGTTGCAGCTGGACATGGCTGGCAGTGGCTCAGTGCTCCACATCCTGTATTTGCTGGGAACCCAGTGGACCTCATGACTGATCTGCACTGCCAACTGCTTTACTGCAGATTTCACTCTCAGCTCTGGACTGCCAGCCAGTCTGATTTTATACTGTGTAAAACACTTCCATAACAGTGCTTCTGTCTTTTTCTGTAGTCTACTTGCTTGATTCCTATTATAGCTTCTCCTGTGAAGGAGCAGAATGGAAGTTAGGACTTGCAGATGTGCCTGAGGTAGTTTGCACATCCTTGCTTAAGGAAAACAGGCAGATGGAAAAACAGGAATCATCTTCAGTACTGAGTAACATTATGGTGACTGAGCGTTACAAAATGTCTCATTACCAGAGCTTCTCTGTAGCCCTTGTTCCCTCTGTCTTTTATGGAATATAAGCTGTTTAAGGCAAAAGTTACCTGTATTTAGAACATTCTGCATGGTGATTTCTTACACAAACACAGCTGATTCCTCCAGTGAGTATGATTCCAGGTTGATTCCTAATTGGAGACATCTGTAATAGTTGTCTTATTCCATCATCCTCTCAGTGTGCCTGAACCCCTCTGGTCTTTGTAGGAGAGATTTATCACTTAATAATAAGCTCTGCAATAGATATAAACCACTAAAAAGGTACCCAAACAATTGTTGTAATTGTTCTTATCTATTCTTTGTTTTGTTTGTAAGGTTATTATGAAACACATCTTTTCTTGTGATAGGTCCAGAATGGAGTGGGGGCTTCTTAGACATCTAAAAGAAAAAAATCTCTTTCAAAACAAAAAAAAATACACTCTTTCTTTTAAATGAGATAACTCCAAATGCAGTCTGTCTTGTGTTATGGCTTTAAATGAGAAACATGGTAAACCAACTGATGGGGGTACACATGCTGCAAATTTTTATCCTCTCACTTTCATCTCCTGACCTAGTTTAGCTGTCACTTGGCTATAGATGATTTGTACAACCTCGAGGCAAGAAGACAAAGGTTATAGCTAGGAGCCATAGCAAACGGACTGTTTTTAAATCTGGAAGGGCAGAATTCGCTTTTGAGCCAGAGCTCCTTGCACTACACTATGTGCTGAAGTATCTAGGGGTCAGTTTTAGCTCCATGAGCTCTGAGGTCAACCAATACCTAAAGGAGGAGCAGCCTTAGGACAAGATGTGCCATTAGCATAAGGTCAGATACAAAGCACAAGGTCTAATACAAAACAGCTCTGTCCAGCTGCCCTCATCCTACTGAGATGTCTCAGAATTTTTGTGTCAAGTTCAGTGCCTTTGAAGGCCTCCCAGAAGAGTAGTTTATTAGACTTTTAGAATTCTAAGTCAGGCAAATAGATTTTCTTGATATCGTCACATTGCGCTTATCTCTCCCCATTGAATGAAATTGAGAAGTGGGGCACTTGGTTTTGGAGCATGTAGTTTTTACATATATGAAGCTTAGATGCAAGTCATAGAATCATAGAATAGTTAGGGTTGGAAAGGACCTTAAAATCATCTAGTTCCAACCCCCCTGCTATGGGCAGGTACACTTCCCACTAAACCATGCCACCCAAGGCTATGTCTAACCCGGCCTCAAACACCACCAGCTATGGAGCATTCACAACTTCCCTGGGCAACCCATTCCAGTGCCTTCACCACCCTTACACTAAAGAATTTCTTCCTCAGATCCAATCTAAACTTCCGCTGTTTAAGTTTGAACCCGGTACCCCTTGTCCTCTCAGTACAATGCCCTTCAGATATTGGAAGGCTGCTATGAGGTCTCCACGCAGCCTTCTCTTCTCCAGGCTGAACAGCCCCAACTTTTGCAGCCTGTCTTCATATGGGAGGTGCTCCAGCCCTGATCATCCTCATGGCCCTCCTCTGGACTTGTTCCAACAATTCCATGTCCTTTTTATGTTGCGGACACCAGAACTGCACTCAATACTCCAAGTGAGATCTCATGAGAGCAGAGTAGAGGGGCAGGATCACCTCCTTCAACCTGCTGGTCACACTCTTTTTGATGCAGCCCAGATGCTGCTCTCTTGAATCCCAGGGCAGTGAGCTTGCTGCATGCTCTTCTCACTGACATGAGGATGAAGATACCATGTTTCTTCTTGGGGATGGAGCCTGCTGAGTCCCTCCCCCAGAAAAAGCTCTTTGCTGGGATGGGGGAGACCTAAGCATTGCCCACAAAATTTCCCCCCACAGCCCATCACACAGAGCTTCTGTCCAAATCATTATTAACTCACTCTCAAATGTTTGTCCAAGGGGTGATAGTCTTTAAAGAGCCAGAAAATGGATGCGCATCCTTGGCATGATTGTTGTCCAAGTCTATTCCCTGTCTCTAGGGGGTTTTAATATGCCTCCATGGTGCACACACAGCCGGTGAGCAACTGTAATGAGTTTTTGAATTGCTGCCAGTGGAAAATGCAGGGGTGGCCTGTGCTTAAATTAGGTAGGCTGCATGTGCACTGCTGGAGGGCCAGAAGAGAGTTCCTGCCACCCTTGTACTATAGGGGAAACCTACATCAGAAGTTTGTTACTTGTTGTGTGCTCTTCTATACCATTAAGTATTCATGGACCCAGATCAAGTCTACTGATCCAAAACTTTCTAGTAACATTGCCAAAAATCTGTATAACAAAAAAAAACAAGCACACCTTTTTATTTCAATAAAAATTAAACTTTTAGTAATTTCACTGAATAAAAATATGCCTTTCCTCTATACAAATATCTCCCTAGAATCCTAAAGATATCAACCACGAGCAGAAAACCAGTTGACTGTGAAAAGCAATCAGGTCTTTGCACATTTTAAAATTATTTCTTATGCAAGTTAACTCACAAATCATACTCCAGCGGTGCAGTCTGAGGCACCAGAGGCCAAGTTCACTGCAGGATAAAACTGTTGCAATTCCAATGATAAATTAAAACTGGAAATAAAGGAGGCCAGTGCTGATCTCTGAATTGTGAAATTATTCAGGTGAGGCTACTCTCTCTCATTAACAGGAAAAGACAATCTCTACCACAGTCTTAGGCTGCTTTGCCCAGCAGTAACTATCACCTCTGCCCTATTTAAATTAAATCTCTGCTAGTCATCAGGGTCTCACCCAAGTCCTTTTGTCCATCAGGCACTGAGAAAACCAGGGCACTAGCACCGAGTCAGATTAAAAAGGAGATCTAGAGATATGTGCCATTTATGTCTCAAGCTGCCAGTATCCCCAGGTAGCTTCACATATTTATTACAACAATAGGATCTGTAAGCAAGCAATTACATCCACGTGGGGAAGCAGGGCTTGCATGTGAGTACCCCCTGATTCAAGGCAAAAGGGAAAAAGCAGAACCAAACAAGTTTTCAAGCTCACTATATTAGCTTTTTTGGTGAAGCCAGAAGGAAAGACTTTTCCCTTACAGAATATTTAACAAAGAAAAAAAACCCTTCACTTTATCTGTTTATAGGAGCTGAAAATTCATCCCATAGTAAGTTCAATTTCTGAATGATACTCATGATTTGTGAATTCAAAGATACCAAGACAATGTGAGGCTTTTCAGGAGTACCAGTGTTACCTTTTTCTCAATCCTCTGATAGCAGGGTAATGTCAGAAGCACAATATGTCACAACCCTTTTTAGCCCTACACATTGCAACTGGGATTACATCTCACAAACTACAAGAAAGCCCAGTATAATACCTGGATTTAGAATAACAGTGGTGGTGGTGGGGGAAATGGAACAGAAAAATAGGAGCACTTAAATTCAGATTTATTCCATCATTATAATGGTTGGCATCGGAAAGTTTTGCTTCCTAGCTGCACAAGTGTTAAAAAGATAGAGCTTGAGTAACAGAAAGTCTAAGTAAAGTTTTAATGAGAAAAGATAAAAAAGACATACACCAGAGCCGATTTGAACTGTCCTGGAGTTTTACTGAATTTTACTATAGAAATTCAACTTGAACATGATGATATTATTTAAGATTGAACTAAATGTTTACTTACTGCTTCATTAATTGTTCAGAAATTAGCAAATGTAAAATTAGCAGAGAAGTAAGGAATTATACTAGATCTGTAAGAAGTGGTGCTTGAGGTGAAGTTTTCCTTTGAAATAATTCTTTAATTAGGACAGAAAGACTGTCTTAAATTTAGGGGAGCAAGACAAAGAGAACAAGATGAGAAACGAGAAAAGAACACATGCACCCTTCTACCCTTTGAAAGAAGGGAAAAATAGGAAAAAAAATAGCAAAAGGTCACTGTGTGCAGTTTAAAGTGGTGAAAGTTAAAGACAAAAGCAAACATCTCTTTTGAGCAAGTAGTAAATTTGAACAGCATTAAATTCCCAGGTGTTCCTTTATCTTAATCAAATAATTGCAGAGCTGAAGAGCTGATTCTGCTGTCATTGTCTGCAGTTATTCTAGCTGGGCATGTTATCCTTACTTCTCAGTTTTCATCCTCTCAGTGTCATCATCAAACTTGCTAATGGTGCATTCAACTCCTGCGTCCAGATCAGAGATAAATATATTAAACAGCACTAACCCTAGAATTGAACCCAGAGGAACACCACTAGTGACAGCCACCAGCCAGATGTTGATACCTTGACCTCTTTCTCCTGCCCTGGGACATGGAGGAATACCTTGTTGCTTCCAGACATATTCTCTCTGAGAAAGCTCAACATGCAACTCAAATAGCACAGAGAAATACCAGTTAGTAGAAATAGGAATACCTATTCAGGAAACCACATTGCTTTCCCTTCTAGCCTACTTGTAGGGAACAGATGTAAGAACAAGCTACAGCTAGGAGAGTTTTAAAGCTAAAAGCTTGAAATAAGTAGGATGCAGGCCCCTGGATCCAAGCTCTTGCTGCCTAGTCTGCTCATCAGCAAGGTGAGAGGCTTTGGCATCATATTCTGGCACATGCTGCCTGCCTGCTCCCCACCCCAGCTGAGATTTCTTACAGAGGAACCAGTTCTCATTCCTGAACAACTGGATTCCTCATTAAAAAAATAACCAAACAAAAGTGCATGAGTTGGGCTGCTGCAGGAAAGCAACTGTTGTGAATCCTCATGCTGTTCATAGTTGAGTAGATGAGGGAAGGTAACTTCTAAGACCTGGATTCTGTTAAGAAAAACATTAGGGCAACAGCAAAATGCAAAAACTCTATTAATTCACAGGATGTTGATTCTTAGCAGAATTTTTTCACAAAGCAGCACTTTCTTCTTGATGTGATCTGGTTTTCAAACTAACTTCAAGACAATGCGTGTGTTAATACTGTTTTCAGGATAGGCTACCAAGGATGCAAAGCATTTAAAAATTGGTTTTGAGGCAATTTGTATTTTGAAAGAGAGAGGATTTCTCATCTCTTTAATAAGCAATGCAGTTGCATCCTCTCTGCATGATTAATAAATACCATCAGCTCTGCAGAGTCATGAGAGTGCTTAGCATATGAAAAGAAACGTAATTGGAGCAGTACAAGTAACATACAAGTTTTGTATGAGAAAATAAGAGACCTAATAGCAACATCTTATGTCAAGGTACTAGCTTCTGTTCCAGACACGCAGTTGGCTCATTTGGTACCATTCATTGATTAAGCTGCTTCCCTTACACATTGTTGGTAACCAATATGAAAGTCATGCCCTAAGATCACCAAGATTCCCTCAGTACTCAGTCTTCTAAGTTTCCCATCTATTTTTTTATTAGGAAAAAACACAAAAACAAAACAAAACAAACAAACAAAAAAAAAAACCAAAAAAAACAAAACACAGACATCTTAAAAATTAGCTTGCAAAGTAAAAAAGTCAAAACTCAAAGTGGATTTTCCTCTTTTCCCTGAAAGAGACTCAGCAGTATATAAGGTGTCCACAACAGAGAAAAGAAATGTTGAGCTATAGAAAAGCTGACATGAAAGAGCAAGGTTAAGACAGTCAAAAGAGATCTTAACTATAAGCTGTGGCTCTTGAAATAGACACAAATCAGAGGGAACTCTTCTGCCAAATCAACTGGGGAATACGCACACAGTATGATCTACAAAATCTGGTATTGTACAGATTTATGGAGTAACAAAGAGAAGAAATTGAAGAAAGCCCTGCAGTCAGTGTGGTATTCTTACCCCAGCTCAGTCATCTCTTATTTGGAGAGAGCATCCAAGGCAGGAAAGTACACAAAGGTGGCAGCTACCCAGAACAGCAACCATACAGTAAGGTCTCCCCCTCCCCCATGAAGCTGTTACCTGTTGCCAGCTACAGCACAAGCACAGATCTGGGGACCAAGCGTATGCCGCAGGAGGGATAGCTGTGAAAATACATGCCCTCTGCGCCCCTACTCTGGGAACAGAAACTATCCCTTTGCCATTCAGCTGCTTTATGAAAGATGATAGGGAAATGAAGTGGCACAATTTGCCTTTCTCAAGTTTTAGAATCATAGAATAGTTAGGGTTGGAAAGGACCTTAAAATCATCTAGTTCCAACCTCCATGCCATGAGCAGGGACACCTCACACTAAACAATGCCTCCCAAGGCTATATCCAACCCGGCCTTGAACACAATCAGAGATGGAGCATTCAACAACTTCCCTGGGCAACCCATTCCAGTGCCTTCACCACCCTTACAGTAAAGAATTTCTTCCTCAGATCCAATCTAAACTTCCCCTCTTTAAGTTTGAACCCATTACCC
>JASSUY010039668.1:0-18404 GCA_032466535.1 Forpus xanthops | reverse complement strand
GAATGGGTTGCCCAGGGAAGTTGTGAATGCTCCATTGCTGGTAGTGTTCAAGGCCGGGTTGGACATAGCCTTGGGTGGCATGGTTTTTGTGAGAGGTGTCCCTGCCCATAGCAGGGGAGTTGGAAGTAGATGATCTTGAGGTCCTTTCCAACTTTAACTATTCTATGATCCTATGATTCTATTGCCTATGGAAATCAAGACTTATGGTCTTTGGAAGATAGTAATTTTCTACTTGTTTTAGAGAAAGCATCAGTTTTAAATGAGCTGCTTTGAATAATTCACACTTGAAGTTCTTGGTGTGTTTTATAAAAAGCTGAATTCCCCAGTGACAGTGAGAAAGAGAGCTAGCAGCTGGGAAATTGTTTCAGTGGGAAAAATGAAAAGCGTATGTCAGTATCAATTGTAATGTTTAGTGTAATATATGGATTTGGAAATTAGGCTAGCGGTGTATAAGGGGTTGACCAAATACAATGCAGGCAAAAAATAACACATAGATGTATTTACATAGAAAGTAGTAATAAATCTCTAGGCAATTTTTCATTAATTGTCCCATTAAATGCCCCTGCTTCCTTCTTATTCATTTTGGCAATTCTCAACTGTTTCTTAACAGTTTATCTGTAGAAGAGTGAAGGGAATTGAACAAACAGGTCTCAATTACCTTGGTGAGAACAAGCGAAGTTCTCTAAAGTCAGAAGTAGAAGAATTGCTGTCCTTTTATGTCCTCTGCTTAGAAATTATATATTAAAACATAGAGCTCCTCTTCATGGTTCATTAAGAACAATTAGATTTCGTAGATGTCTTCCAAGACAAAGTTGAAGTTCTCATATATTTTTAAAATTTTATTAAGTCCTAGGTGAGGATACTGTTTTATCGATTGAAATCCGCACAGACATGGAAATCAATTTATTAGTCTCATTAAAGAGGAGCAAAAGAGCACTGAAGATGTAAATTATTTTCTAAATTTATTTTGTAATTATCAAAACAGAATGCTTATAAATAGAATGAAATCACATAAAAATGAAATGTGAAAGTCACAGTATAAATCTTGTGCTTTATTAGATTATTTTTTAGGAGTTCACAGCCATGTTCGACATAGGCTCCACAGCATTCCCTTTTCTTCCCACTTCGGTGAACAATTACAACTCTAAGATCAGTGCAAATTAAAAAAAAAATAGTAGAATAACCAACTATGAGGAGAATAAGTGAAATTTATTCAGTGAGACAGACATAAAAAGCATGACTTTATTTCCTGAAAATAGATAACCAAGAGATTATAAGTTTATAAATGTTGAAGATGATTAGAATTGAGTTATTAGCCTGCAATCCCCAGTGCTGGAGGCACTTCGTTTTTGCAGCGTTCTCTTCCACACAGGACTGTTATCTGCAGGAGGCAGAAAATTCTTGCTCAGTGAAAGTTTGTGGGTGCACAATAAAGAGTGAATAATGTCATTAGTAACACTTAGAGCTCATCCAAGATGATAAAGCATTCAGGGTCTTTTCCATCTCTTCACTCATCCTTGCAACAACCCTCGCAGGAGTCAGGAAGGTGTTACTATCTTTACTTTTCAGCCAAGAAAATGAGGAAGCAGGGTGTTGCGGTGTAAGTACAGACAGCTCTGGGGGAGAGAGTTGGTGCCAGCTGGGTGAGACAGCCCTGTCTTCCTTCTGAGCAGTCTTGGCTCCTAGCAGGAAGCTGTCCTGGTCAGGGTGTAAGCACTTAGTACTCGTGGTTTTGGCAGCTGGTGTCAACTGGGCAGAGCTGAATCTCTATGGACATCTCTGTTGATTCTTCTTCCTCTCTTTCATCTAAAACTTCATCTAGCTCTTCTCTGCATACAATGCTATTTTGAGTTTATCTTGTTAGTAAAGTATCATATTCCAAAAAATAAAAATAAAGTTGGCTTACTCTAAGATGGGAGAGTCTGTTGTAACTTTACTGGTTTTACTCCTCATCTCTTCCTTGTACAAACAAACTTGCAGGTGCTTGTGAGAGGGCTGTGGTACAATGCTTAGGACCTGAGCTTTGGGACTGCTTCTTTTTTTGTTTCTTTCCCACTGAAGCTTTTCTATTTTGTATAAAGCAATTAATGTTTGTTGGACCAGCAAGGAATACTGTTCTGGAATAAGAGACTGACTTGATACCTACATGGTACATTGGATTGTACAAAGCACAGCAGCTCTTGCCCCTAAACAAAGTGCCACTCTCAGAACTGCTGCCTCTTGTGCTGGGAAAGTATCTCAGGGCAAAGACAAGTCAAAAGCAGAGAAACCTGCCTTGACAGAGCCTATAGCAATGGGGTTGAAGCAAGGGCGTGAGTTCGAACCTGGATCTTCTACAAGCCTAAGAACCTGTCTGGTTCTTGGATTCAACCTTCCTATATCCAACGTCCTGATGAAAGACTTTGCTTTGTATTGGCATGTTTGTCCCAACAATTTTGGCAAATCGCAATTCAAAATGAAAAATATTTCAGCAAGAAATCTCAGTTCAGGTCATCTTTAAACCCCCTCATTGAGGTTTATGGCATTTGGGTTAGGATGTCCTACAGTAGGTCAGTTTTGCTTCCATACTTAAAGATAATTGTACAATGCTTTTAAAGTATTAACACCCATAAAAAAATCATAAGCAACATGTGCTTCATCGCAAGCTCTAGAAATCACCTGCTTTCAAATGAAAGTATTTTTAGAGGACCACATGTAGATGACAGGTCACTGTACTTGGCAGAGCAGGCAGCATTCAGCAAGAACAAGCAAGGTCGCAGCAGAAGACATGGTTAGTGTCATGAAAAAGAAGGAGCCATAAAATAGCTTGATTTCTTCTTCAAGTCTCTGCCCGGCTTCAGTGACACTTTTTACTGGCAAGTCTCTAAACTAATAAGCTATGAGGTTTAAAATAAGGCTAAGAGTGTATAAAAAGTATCTGTCCTGCCCTGGCGCACAAGGTAATCCCTGTAGACAAGTCCCCAGAGGGTTTTAAGTTCAAGAAGGTACACAACATGGTGCAGGCATGATGTAGCCCGGGAACTCTAAGCAGAAGCTGCTTCAGGAAGTCACAGTAAAAAAAAGCCAGCAGAATAAATTACTTACTGGTGTGGAAAATGATAGTGAAATTACAAGATATTAGGGCCCCAGGTCTGCCTCCAAGCATACTATGGTGCTTGTGCTTCACTGTTTTCTCACTGAAAGCCAAACTGTGATCTATAATGATATTCTGAGAAAGAATAGAGCGGACAGATTATTTGCAGCCCCATTTAATTCCCCCAGCCATTACCATGAGAGTCCCTGCAGACAGCTCTCTTTTTATAAGTATGTTGGATTTCCATCAGCAGCAGATGAACTGTGCAAACCACTTACACAGAAAATGTCTATAAATAAGCTAAAATAATTTAAAATCCTGTGAAGAGGTGGTAAATCACTGAAAAACATTTCTGATAAACAAATGGAAATCCTGCAATGCATCTCATATGTGTCTGAACTCTGACTTTCTTTAATGTTCCTGTAGGAACACTGTCTTTGTATTAGTATTAAGTGAAGGTTTAGAGTATGAATCAGATTATCCTGAAAAACAAATAAAATAGTTTGTGGAAAGAACTATAGTGGTGCATTGACCATCTAGGAATGCTGGGCTGGAAGTCTGAACAAATAGAAGATGACAAGTAGTGGACCATGCACCAGGTTGGGGAGAATGTTTTGGCATCTTAATAATTAAGAATTGTAAGCTGAGGACAAGGAAATATAAATTTGATTGTACACGATAATATGGGAAAAGCTGGATCTAAGCAAAATGTTTTCCCTCCTTGCTCGCTTTCTACATACAATTCTAATTATCGAAAGTGGACATCCCAATGTGTCAACTTCACAGTGCATTTTTTCCTGACAAACTCTTCTCTGATATACAAACAAGGGCATTGGCTGTGTTTAAAAACAGTAGCTTAATTACACATTTTAAAAGTGCTAATTCATATTTGGGTATTAAGCCTTGCTGCTAGATGCAGTGTAATTACACTTATCAAAAGCTTTCTGGGAGCCAGCATAACTCTTCAAGTCCAGGTCTGCTGTTTTTTTCTGTCTCAGATTTAAGGCCTTTCTGGTTAATTAGCTTTTCTCTTCCTTGCTGGGGGTTTCATTTTCATTTTGAATGCTCCTAACTGATCCTTCATCTCTACAATTATTATCTTATATCAAGATAGTAGTAGTCTGAAATTCATTTCTGGGCATTCATATCACTTGGAATGGACATTCTTGGTGCTCCCCCTTTGACACTGCATGGGAAATGCATTTATGGAGCCTATTTTTTTCTCCATAGACCATACGATTTGGCAGCCAGGCTGTTGGAGTGCACAGCACCTGCTCGGGCCTCTGTTTTGTCCTTGTTTTCACTGAAATGCGTAAGAATTTCTCCTTTTGCAATTCTTTGAAGCCTGGCTATTTCCCCTCCCATATTCCAGTTCTTAGATAAGTAAGCAGTTTGTATCATGGATTTAAAGACCTGAGGATGAATTGGGAAAAGAGAAAGGAAGGGAAAGAGGAAGGGGAGAGAAAAGGGGAAGGAAATGGGAAAGGAAATGGAAAAAAGGAAGGAAAATGGGGAGGGAAATGGAAAATGAAACAGAAGGGGTAAATAAACATCTCAAGTGTTTATACAAAGAGCCTGAGTGAATAAAAATTACTCTATACATGGGACTCATCTTGCTAGTTTTGAGTACTATGAAGTTTCAGGTGCTGCCCCTCTGCCCTTTGAACCTTGCTTAGCAGCTGGTTTTATAATAATCACTCTGGAAGTGCTTCTTTGCTGGATCCGGAGACAGTACATGGTGACATTCTGTGTCCCCCTTCCTGCAAAAGCCCTGTGGTCTCAATAGGTAGGGCAGGTGAAAGAATAGAGTGTTCCTAATTTTGCTTTATGAGGGCAGTAAGGAAAGAAGTCTTGCATTATGCCTCCTGCTTCCTTGTATATACCTAAACACCCCAATTCTATTCCCTTTTCTTTATTAAGGAAAGACATTTCCCATGGAAGAGCAAATGAAGCAATAACTAGTTTTGAAGGTTGGTTAAGTGCCAAGCTTCTGTCAAAAATAATCCCATGTAACTGCTGAAAAGCAGTTTAACAACGATCAAACTACTTTAGTCCAGCTATTAAGCACATTTTAAGCAGCTTTTAAAAAGTTATAAATAACTAAAAACCAGTAAGTAAATGCAGAAAATGGGAGTAGAAATCAGAATAAGCCCATTGCCTTTCATATATTACTGCAGAAGAGTCAAGTTACAAGTGTTTAAATTCACCTCCTAAATTCTTCTGATAAGAAGCATGGCAGGCTTCTTTATCTTCACTGTTTTCTACTAACTTTAAATAGAGTTAGCTTTTTTGATAAAGTTATATTTCAAACAGACATTTAACTCTTTTTTTCTATCAAGCATTTTTCATAAAAAAAAAATAGAGAAGGCAAAAATAATAAATAACAGTTGGCTCTCCAAATTTAAAAATTTTTGTTACCAAATTCTTGCATTCAGGTGCCTGCACTCACATATGATTAAAAACTGGCATTGCTGTTGGTACCTTTACAGTGTTGGTTTTATACCAGTGAATCCTCCTACATAGTAAATACACAGGCTGTGTACACTGTGACACAGAAACAGCGCACTTGTGGGAGTGAGCTGTGGGTGCAGAGCAACTCTTCAGTCCACTGGCCAAACAAGAGTCATCATTTTTCAGTGTCAGCCTCTAACTCTTTTTTGAGTAGTTGTAAGTTCCTGGCCCCTTAATGTTAACATCACATTTTAGTAATAGGTACCATTTCATTAGTCATGGGTATTGTTGTGGTTTAAGGCCCTCATGCAGCTCTGCTCACTCAGTCCCCCCTCTTTCTTCCCCAGTCCCCGGGAGGATGGGGAGGAGAATTGAAAGAATGCAACTGCCACAGGTTGAAATAAGAACACTTTAGTAACTAAGGTATAACATAAATCATTACTGCTACCACCAATAATAATATAAGAGAAAATACAAGGAAAGAGAATACGACAGATCTTCACCTGATACCAAGCCCAACCATGCAGTGCACACACACCCCGCACCCCCCCCTTCCGGGACTCTGCTCTCCGTTTTTACATCCTGGACATGACGTGATGTCGTATAGAATACCTCTTTGGTCAGTTTGGGTCAGGTGTCCTGACTCTGCTTCCTCACGGCTTCCCCTCCTCCCTGGCAGAGCATGAGGCTCAGAAACTCCTTGGTCAAACCAAAGCATTCTAAGCCATAACTATAAACAGTGGTGTTATCAGCACTGTTCCCAGGCCCAAAATCAAAAACACAGTGCTGCACCAGCTACTATGAAAAAGAAAAAATAACTGCTGCTTCTGAACCCATGACAGGTATAATAAGCTACAACTGGAGTTGTCTGAAGAGACAGGGTAAGCCTTGCACCTGGGATAGCCTGAGAAATAGACTCATTGTATCATAGAACAGTTTTTACCAAGCACATGTCCAGCAATGCGGCCATTCCCAGACAAGCAAGTTCTTTTCTTTTCACATTCACATAATATTTTCTGCATTCAGAAAATATTTAGCTGATAGTCTGTTCTGAATATCCTAGAAAGTCAAAGCATGAAATATTTGTGTATATCTTGAAGGTGCTGATGTACCGCATCGATTTAGACTGGTCCAACCTTACTGAGATCTCAAGAAAGAAACTCATTTTTGTCACTTCCTCTTCTTATCAAGGCATTATTTTACTGTCTTGTAATTTGCCAGCTTTTAGCAATACTGGGTTCATAGTGGAGAACATATTTCTGTAAAAGATGGGAGTGTTTGTGAGGATTTTCTTTCCAGTTGAAATCCCTATTATTGTCGCTCATTTCCAAAAATTTCCACAGCGAGGCTTGACTTAGTAATTAGGAGGGAATGGTAATAAGGGGGAATGGTTTTAAACTGAAAGGAAGTAGATTTAGATTAGATATTAGGAACAGACTCTTTCCTGTGAGGGCGTTGAGGCCCTGGCACAGGTTGCTCAGAGAAGCTGTGGCTGCCCCATTCCTGGCAGTGTTCAAGGCTAGGTTGGATGGGGCTTGGATCAATATGATTTAGAGGAAATTCTCCCTGCCCTTGGTGTGGTGATTGGAACTGGATGAGCTTTAAGGTCCTTTCTGACCTTAACCATTCTGTGATTCTATGATAGTCACTGCCAAATAATTCCCCAGCTCACTGCCAGATTCTGTTCCCCAGTTCTCCATACCATGTGAAAGGAATTTCAGTCCAGGATTTGGTGGAGTTTTTAAGTTCCCTAATACCACATGAGAACAAGCTGTGGATTGTTTGAGGACAGTTCACAATGACTGAGCCCACACATGATCTTCCCATATCATCCTGGCGGGTTCTGTAGCTTCATGCATCTCAAATCTCTATCAGGCTCTGCCTTAATCCATGTATCACATACTTTCAGCATTACAGTAATCGGTTTTGCACACAAAAGCTATCAAGTCATCTGCACAGATCCCTTTTTTTAAGGAATTTAACTGATATATACACCTACTGCTGGAAGTATAGCAACTTCATGGCAACTTTTTTCCCCACAGTCAGCTATCATCCAAGTGTATCTCTGTAATTCATAGTTTCAAATCCCTACTGATGTTCTGTCACTCCCTGATCCAAAGGTGAAAGAAGCAGAAAGCACAAGCTTAGTACCAAACTCTCTCCTTCCTAATATATCTTAAAGAAATCCCCACAGTTTATTGCCTCTGCTCAATACTAATGATAAATACTACAGATTTATGGCTGTATGGTGCTGTTTCCAGAGGAATTTAAGAACATTCTGTTGACTTTACTGTGTAAGTACTCACCAGTACTCATACAGCGGTCATTTGTTATTTTAGCAAGCGCACCCATTTCTTGGAGAGAATGCAGGAGCTCACATTATGGCCAACAAAGCAATTTGAGAGAGGAAATAGAATGTACCCACTGAAATTAAAAACATATTTAGTCAGGAAGAATGTAATTACCTGAGATGGAATTTGGCCAGGAGATGAAAGCTAATCTCATTCTACCCAGTGTCTACTTAACCTCATATCTTTATAGAGAGATATATAAAGACATACAAAACATTTATGAAAAAAATAGGATACTATTCCCACCCCTCCCCACATGCACACAAACACTTTACTCTGTGATATAAGGATTTGCTTTTTTTGACATTGCAAGTTGCTTTGTAAGGTAAGATCAGGAAACTTGCAAATATAAAAGATATAGTGGGTACACCATCCAAGACTGCGGAGGCTGAAGCAAGAGCGAAATGCAGGAGACAGTGCAGAAATGTGCTACAGTCTGGTAGAACTATCAATCACAGACTCCTCTGCCAGAAAAAAGGTTACAGCTCTTCACCCTTTCCTCATTTCCACATCTTTCTGCATCTTCTAATTCTTTGAATTTTCATATATATTCCCAAGGCAGCTAGGTTTACCAGCTTACAACTCCTCACCTATGTACAAGTTACCACTTGGCAGGAAAGGGGGCTCTTCCTCTCACCATGGACAAGGACATCCTTCTGTTAGGGCAGACAAGGCACTAGTCCAGCTTTGCTCACACCAAACGTTTTTGTATTTCCTTTACAGTTAAAACATTGCTTTCCACAGCACTTTCACAAATTATTTAGAACTTTGAAATTTTACTCCCCTCTACAGCACTGAATGCCTCAGTTTCCTTTCAGGGTGAGACAACAATATTGTTAAACTGCAGTTCTAGCTACTACCCTTTAATTCTTAAAGTTGTGCAACAGTGTTGAACAGTTTTCAGAAAATAAGTTCCTTTTATAAATGTCAAATAGATGTGCATGAGAAATTTTCATATATAAATAAATTCATTTATTTCATCTTTCCTGACTTCACAGCAGCCAGAATTAGGGTGAAGAAAAGAAACAAATATCACGCAAAACCATTTCCAGTAGAGAAATAGAGACCAAAATTTGAATAATTAATTAATTTCTCCTTAGATACTTATGGTTACAATAAGGGATAGTGAAAGATTATGGAACTATTAATAGCTTTACCTAAGGCAAATGAGTGACTAAGATGCTTATTGTTATGTTGAGTAATCAGAAGTAGCTGCAGTCTTAAAAGAGTGGCAGATCAATCCTATTTAGGCATACCTTTTAAAATGGGTGTTCATCAGCTGTTTTTTTGTAGGAGGAATCAATTTGTAGAACCAAGTTGTAGTACGGAATAGTACATCAACAAAAATAGATGAAGTGATCACAGCATCAGCAACATCTCTGTGGAGAAAAAAAAGGCAGTTTTTAGCATCTTCGTGGACTGCAAGTGACAGTGGGGAAAGGACTGATAAATGTATTTTTCTATATGCCTTTTAGCCTTTTCGTATTAGCAAAACAGAACTGAAATTTGACAGTAAATTTTTCTTGCCTCACTGGTTTTCTCACTGATTACAGAGTATCAGTCTTTTAAAGTTTTCTGCAACCAGAGCACTGTCAAAGAGCATTGACTGCCCAGTAGGCTGTATTTTTATCATGTCAGTAATAAACCTCTTCTTAATTAAGGTGAATTTCTGAGGTACACCAACTCTTTCTTTTGGAGACATGAATTTGTGAAGACTGAAATGATCTGTCAGAGCATCTCACTGTGGATTTCAGTCTGCTCTCCTTTCACTGTCATCTCCTCTTTGTCAGGAGCAGGTGAATGGGGAGTTTCCCAGTATTAGGCTACGTTGTTACACAAGTTCAGATTCTAAAGATACTAGGAAAAACTAATCTAGGCCATCACACCCCCAAAACAGAATCAAATGCTATCTTATTTTTCTCTATTCCTTTATGCAAAGCAGTCATAACCCTGCAGGCAATGGAATATCTTCACTTCATCTCTGAGCCTACATTTTAATTTTCCATTGTCCTCCCAAAACCTAGCCTAAAATCCCACTTCTAATGCTCCTTCCCCTCTTGACTTCCTAATAATAACCTCCAAAGCCTCCATGGGTTTGAGCAGACCTTCCTTGTTTTCTTGTACTATAGCTACTGCAGAGTAGTGTCTTTCAGAAAGAGGGAAGAGTATGGCATCCCAAGAGCACTCTTACACACCCAAATACTGACTGCTCCCCCAAGGAGTGGAGAAAACAGCTCTTGACTTCTTATAAGCTTTAAGGGAGGACCACACTTGAACGTGGAGAAAGAACTATGGATGTGTATGATGATAACATGCCCTCATATCTGATTTTTATTTGTTTTAAGCTTGGCATTGCTCTGTATTACATTTAGCCAGAGGTGAGGAGCAAAGCAGTGACAGTACAGACCATGTCCTCCAGACCTCTTACCAAACACAGCACATATAATCAGGGTGAAGTTTTCTCTTATATGCCACTCAACTCTCATACTGAGAGCAGGTGAACCAGTGAATGTGAAATGGACATTTTAATTTGTAATTAATCAAAGTATCAGCTTGTGATTTCCCATACCATGTGTAAAAGTATACTCTTTGATATGCAAAGGTGCTGTTGAAGTGTAAATCTATTACTGGATAGATTTAGAAAGGCATTATTATTGTTATTATTATTATTTAAACATGAACTTACCCATTTTTTCTGAGAAAGTTTTGACACTATAGGTTCATGTGGGCTATAATGTCTTTAGACAAGTTTTGCAGTATGCAATTTGGAAACCATTCATTATACAACTGTCAGTGTTGGAACAAGGGAAAGACAAGCTTTTTACTAGCTTTTGCTAAATACCTAGACATAACAAGTAATGAGACAAACTGGAGAACAGTGGTATGTCTGATAAAATCATACTCTTACCTCAGGTCTCTGGATTTAGGACAACCCACCACAGATGATTATGATGTGAGCTGCTGGGATGAGCACAGCAGAAAGTTAACAGTTGTTAAGCTTGATGTAAATGTACCCCAAGTTACCTGTTCAGCAACATGTATCTGTATGGGTTCTTCCCCATGGCAGTGTAAACTAGATTAACTTTATTTTATTGAAAGGTAAGTAATCTCATATTCATTGTGAGACAAGAGCATAACAAAGGCAGCTATTGAAAAAAAAATTACTTGTCTGCCTCATTGTGTGAGTCCATTGTATTTCCACTGATCAACAGTAATCTTTTATTAAAAGCTGATGATAATAGGCTAATGCAAATATCAACTTTTATAAATGTTTATCTTGGTTCTGAAAACACTGCAATGTCAGTACAAACAGCAAAAGATAATGGAATATTTGTAGTATGTTTATTTAGCTAGATCAAACAAAATTGATAAAGCAAACTTGTGCCAGGAAGATGGCTTTGTTTTGATAAATTAGCCACAGACGCCTTGTTCTCTAAAGGTTGACTGATTAATCAAGGCTCTCTGAATTATTTTGTGTGTGGTGCGCATTGATACATACACAGTCACATAACAGCTATCCAAATAGCCCAAGCATGCTTGCTCTCTGATGTCATTGCTTTTTGCACACTCTTCCCCCAAATCCTCCAAAAAAATTTAGAACAATAATTGCTCTAATGCCAGGCTTCCCCATTGCCAGCTCTGCATTTTGTAATTAATTTGCTATCACTTCACACTGATACAAAAATAAGCCAGCTCTTTTCCCCAAACTCTGCTCTTAGAAAAAAACTGCAGTTTATAAGACTCATTGTTCCTAGCTTGGGAGCTCCAGACACAGGGGCCTTCCCTGGGCTCTGTGGAGGCCTGGGATGTGTAATCACTTGAGAGATGAAGTCAGAGCTGGCAGGGGAGTGTAGAGGGACATATTCAAAGCACCTTATAAGTACCTAAGTTAAGCAGTATGACTACTATGGCATCTAAATTCAAGTGAACGTTAAGAAATTGAGAGGATCTGCTCTGAGGTGTCAGCACCCGTCTCCTTGCAGATACAATGGGAAGGGTGGCAATCCCTAAATCAAGTGTAACAGACCGAGCTGTCTATACTCTCTTGAACTCACACACTGTAGCAGTCACAGTGGCTCAGAGAGATGCCTGAGACGGAAAAGTGCCTGAATTTGGGGCCGAAATCTCCAAGAGAAGCTCTCTAATTCTTTTTTCCGTTTGCTTAAATCCTATTTCTGAATCAGGAGCCTGTGTGCTGCTGGTGTGAATGGGCTGTGCTGTTGTATTTATAACTCAGCAAAGAAAGTTTGAGGTGTCTCTGTGTGGAAGCTTGCAAGAAGGTAACCTCCTAAAATCTGTGAAGGTGATAGACAAAAAGCAGCTCAAACCATCTTTTATTCTTGAAGCTGAAGAGATCTGTCAGGAGGAAAAGCTGATGCCTTGGGGACTGCAAATGGTGAGCAGATGCAGTGCTTCACTAATTGTTAACCAGTTCAACTTTTTCTGTCAATCTCGTAAGTGCCAGTCACATCTTTGTAGCCCAGACACCATAGGAAATACTTTTCTGCATAACAAACAATCAAGGAAAATTACCCAAATTTAATTATGACACTCCACTTGAGCTGTTGGTTTTGTCTACTGCTTTATCACTCGCAGCACAATGGATATATAAATAGAATGTTGTAAACTGGTATATTCATTTATGGCCTGCACCGTTCAGGTCTAAATATTTTATTCTATTGACTATGCTCTGATCTGTGATTTGCAATCACAAAATGGGCCCAGAAATATCTGAGTCATAGCTTGGTAAAACATTTCTTTACAATTAATGTAGGGTTGCATTTCTTACGAGGTTCTCCAAAGTGAAGAAATTAAATTTTTATTCTTATTAATCATGGTAACTGTAGGTACAACATTTGGAAATACAAATGCATGTATAGTACATGTAAGTTGCAAAACAGGCTGGAGAAAAACTGTAGGCAGCGTAGGCATTATGGATTCTCAAGTCCTTTGAGATATCCCCTGTGAATCTGCCACTTGCAGCCATCACACCTTCTCCTTCTATAAGCCTCTTGTTTGTAACAAAGAAATAGCGCAAATCTTAGGGAATTAGTAAAAACCCCTGTGGCCAGTTAGTTGAAGATCAGTTATTTGAAAAACATTAAGCAAATTAATTGTGTTATCAATGTTCTGGATGCTACAATTGCTTGTCCTGTAGTAAATGCTCTGCAGGCATGGCAAGGATTTTTCAAGAGTAGAAAATAAGTCCTTTTAGCAGGTGAGAGATTTTTAGAAGATTAAACTTTCCCTGAGCCAGGTAGACTGTTTGCTGTTTCAGCTGAGCTGGAAAGCTCACAGCAAGGATGACATGCTGCTTTCTTCAGACTTGCTGGGCAATGCTCCGTGTATTTGCTGTGCAGAATCACTCGGCAAGGTGCTGCAGTCAGCCAATGTACCATCCTCGACTAAGTCCCTCCATCACAGATATTTGTGTGATGGGTGAACTCTTTAAACTTAGGAATGACATCTTGCATTTCTGCTGTAATAAACACTAAAATGACTAAAAATGAAAAAATAAAGAATTCTCTCCTTCAGGAAGTTAATTTCTAACCAGTAGATATTATTTCAGACTTTACTGTAACTTCTCCTGCAGGAAGAGATCTAAAGGCCAAAATAATGTATAAATTCTTACATTAAAAAAAATTCACTATTGCCTTCAAAGCAAAAGCAATGGCAAACAGACTGTGACCTCTCATTTCTAAAGTCTAAACATTTGTTGAACATAAGTAGGGATTTAATGCTTGGGATTTAAGGCCCTTCCACTGCTCTAGCATCAAACACACTGTATCCAGTGGAAATATCCCAGATCTGCTCTGAATTATTTAGGATCAGAATCTCACCTGTGATACCTCCAGATTCTTTAAGCCTCTGTTAGTTTGTGAGAAATGGTTTGGACTTTCAGGAATTACTATCTGCAACCAGTGCATCCCCCAGTTTCCCTGACTAAACACTGAAATGTGTTTATGTGGAAACTCAGCTGTGTTTTGTTAGCTTGTGAGTTTTGTACAAGCAGATACTGGGATTTATGTTGCCCACGTAAGCCAAAGAAGTTCAGCACATTCTGCATTGTGCAGGATTGGGTTTTTACACCGCATTCTTTGCTGTACTTGTCATCTAGAAAAAAGGAGTACTGCAAACAAACTGAGATTTCCCTGAGCATATTGTTCAAATCCAGAGGAAAGAAATTAAAATAAAAGTAACTGATTGTATATTTATTTTATAATTAGACTTTCATTTCTTTTTTTTTTCTTCCACAACCAGATTTATGTTTGTACCAACTCCATAACAATGACAATTTAAGTTCATTATCATTCAGAAAAAAAAAAAAAACACAAAACAAAAAAGGAAGATGAAAACAACTTGTTTGAGTATGGAGTACTGGAAACTATTTAGGCAACCCTTCCTTCATGCCTGTGGAGCCAGGTCCCACTGAGCATCTCTGCACCTTAACAGCTCAGTTGTGGGGATGACTTGGATGGGCAAATTTGCTGTCTGGGGGTGGAGTGTGGATAACTCTGCTTCCAACACCGATAACATCGGGACAAAACTTGGACTCCTTCCCTTCTTCCAGGGTGAGGAGTCCCTTTCCATGGCAGGGGGGGTCGGGACTTAATGATCTTTAAGGTTATTTCCAACCCAAACCTACAATTCTAAGATTCTACACCCGTAAGTGTTTATCTGCTTACAATATTCCAAATTTATGGAGGGCTTTCTGGCTGCTGGGGAAGTATAAATGGGAAAAGGCACAGATTTTTGGGTGTTATTTAAAGGCTTTTTCTGTTACCAGCTCATAAAAGGGAAAGGTACTTGGGTGCTAAACTTCTTTGCGTCAGAAACATCAATTGTAGCTGTTTGTATCCACTTGATTACATCTTGGGGTAGTGTTTTGCCAATTTTCAATATGTAGGCTTTTCAATGTGTTGGGCAACTCATATGCTTGTTGAAGGGTAAATATGGGAAGCAATTTAGTGCCCTTGTCCCCCTACATAGGGGTCCTAAGGCTCAGCCCAGGCTCCAGAGGTCAAAAGCAGCACAGCAGAGCTCCTGACCCACTGTGGCAATGAAGGACCAGATTTAACGTTAACATTAAAATCGCTCATTCTGCATGTACATTTGAGGTTCTTCCAGCTTTGCACGTATGCCTCAGGGGAGTCTGCAGAATTAAGACAACAAAATGAATACAGGGAATGAGGGTCTAAAATTGCTAAAAATCTGTTCAGCGTAAAACAGCTGAAAAACCCCAGCGTAAAATCATCATTTATTTAATTCCCTTTTCCTCCCCTCCTCAAGTATAGGTTGGGGAAAATTCCCTTACAGCTGTGGCAGAGAATTATAATTATTCGGTGCCATTCATTTTGTCCTCTAATTTAATTCATTAATTATCTTCACCAAAGGTTAGTGGCATTGGTTCACTGATCTCATGAAACTTTGCTCATCTATACCAACAGAGTATTTGCTTTTCTCTCTTTGTACCTAAGGCTGTATTTACAAAACATCATAAAATTTCCAGGTAAAAAATGGCTCTTTTGGTTTCAATTTCAAATTGCAAGCATGAGGGGTAGATGAAATTCTAATATAAAAGCAAATGATTGAGAAAGAACTACTGGTACTGAGAATTGTTTTAAACCAAACATTTAGTCAGATTAATTAGTCAGGATTAGTTTTTACTGCAAATTTATGCAGTGCCTTGATCATTGAACTTCACTGATAATTACTTACTTTCATCTTCATAAAAAGAGGAGATAAATGGTAGTTGATGAAAGGCTCCAATTTATTGTCCCTGTAGAAAAGAAAACAAAATTACTGCTGTTAAACAGAAGGGTCACACGGAGAATTTCTAGTTTCTTACTTTGAAAATAAGATTGTTATTAACTGAAAGGCATTATTTAATAAAAAAAAAATAGATAAAACATTGTCCCATAGTGTGATCAAACTACTCGCTATTGCTTTGATAAACTTTTTTAATAAAATGAAAAGGACTTGCTCTCTTTGAACATTTAATGTTTAAAGATGACATTAAAGTAAGCTTTAAAGAATAGCAGAAGGGAAATCCTGGTTCTTTTCTTTCTTTCTTTCTCTCTGGCTGAAAGCCTACTGTAGTAATTTGGAATATTTTTTGACTTCTCTGGATTTATAACTGAACCCTAAATCTTTTGTAAAAAAAATAAAAATAACTAAAGGACATGATTTTCAAATGAGAGCTTCCAGGTTGGTGCAGTTGTCTCTGTGCTCTTCTTCTTCAGTGTTTTCTTGTGGATTGTAAGCTTTGTGGCATTAGGAATATTGTTTGTTTATCTGTACAATAGCTAATGCTGTTCAACTCAGTTTGTCCCCAGGCATTTCCTTGCTTTGTCTGTTATCTAATAATGCAGCTGACCAGCCATGCAGATTTAATGATCACAAGAGGGAAGGGAAGGACTCCATTAGGCTTCTTTTCTATACAACTCCATAGGAAAATAAGCTTCATTAATTCTGTTAAGGAAAATAAATGTTTTAAATTGACAAAATCCCCTTCCCAATTCTTTACAAATCAGGGTAAACAAGTTATAACTATGTTTCCAGCAACTTCTTACAATTTATATTGGACTGCTTCAATATATCTGATGGATTAGACAGCACAATCTGTTTTGAAACACATATCTGAATTCATGGAGCAGTTACTTCTGCTGAAAGTGCTGGGGATTTTTTGCTACAGCTAGAATTGAGCTGTGGGGAAGGCAACTGTGAAGGTTTTGTACATACATTGTGCTGGGGGACATTAAAAATGCATATTGATTAAGCTACAAGATGTAAGCTGGAAAATACAATTTAACTAAAATCTCAGTTAAATTCAATGTTAATGAATCACATATGATGCCTAAGAACATTACTGATAGAAGATAATTAAGCTTCCGCACTGGTTCTTGTACTGTTTGCAGCACACATGGAACAGCACTGCTCAATCTAACTGTATTCTTCTGATTTACGGGGGACAGTAATATTTATCTTTGCCTCTTTGTAAAGTCCTTACCTCCAGCCGTTTTATGGGAAATTTACATTTACCTACCATGCTCCTTTTATTTTTCAACACAGAAGACAAGTTATCACCATTCTCTCTATTCTCTTAGGATGGATAAGGTGCCTGGAGGTGCTTGTTAAGGGCCAGCCTACAGCTTTTAAAATAACTGAAGGAAGGAGAGGAATCTCGGGTTTATAGCATCTTTCCCAGACACCCTCCACTTTTGGAGGCTGCTGGATGATGACCATAAATCTCCAGGAAATCATAAACTCAATGCACATTTTGGGGAACAGGAGAACATTACTGCACATTTCTTTGAAAAGTCATTTACCATTTGCAGTGCAGGACAGCTCAGGAGCTGTGGCTGGCTGTATCCACAACAAAAGGCATTACACAGATGCATGGTAAAAAAAAGCCAGAAGCTTTTAGTCTTTCCTCCAGGGAACTGCGTTTCATGTTCAATGGCACCAGTGGAACAAAACAAGCAAAGCAGGAGGTGAGAGAGGCAATGTTTTGCATAGTATATACTATACAAATGTAATGAGCAGTGGTGGAAGCGGTAACTGTATTTACTTCCACGCTGGTTAATTTTTGTTATAGCCTATGCTTCTGTGAGGCAACACCAATTTTTAAGGCCTGATCATGAGTCATTTATTTAGTCAGGTTTATCTTTTCTTATTTGTGTATTTATGCTTTTGGACCCTTTAAACGTAAAATCGTGGTATGAATTTTCCCTCCTGTTCCAGATGAAAGAGAGAAGTCCATTTTGAAATCTCTTTGGTACTTGAATTGAGCACAGCACATATTCAGCAAACATTCCTTACCCTTAAATGTCGTTCAAATTTTCAATCACATATTAGTGCTGTTTGTACGTAAAACCGCACATTATGTTGCCCAAATTAATCACGTCCAAGTGGAAGGGGTGACAAAGAAATTGCCATGCTGCCAGGGCAGCATGTAGGCCTTGAATCCTCCTGGATGGGAGATAGAATATGGAGCCGGGAAAAAAAAAAACTTAAAGCAATTTCTGGTAATAGGTTTTGTCATTTTCAATTAATTTTTTTTAAACAATAAACCTCCGAATACGGTGAAGAAATGGAATATTTTGTTTGTCAATTAATGTAGAATGCTTTACAAAGGCTGTTATGACATTTGCCTCTGTCTACATCAATATGATAGTCCTGTTAATAGTTCAATTTATTTTTCCTCATGTTTTTACCATGAGGTCAGGATGGAGTCACCATTCTTTCTTTGGTATATATTTACTTTCTCTCATGCAATATTTGTCTAGCCTCTTCTGATTTATTTTCAAACATTACTCAATGTCCAGCTGGAGACCTGTAACAAGTGCTGTTCCTCAGGGACCAGTACTGGGACTGGTCTTGTTTGACATCTTTGTCGGTGACATGGACAGTGGGATTGAGTGTGCCCTCAGCAAGTTTGCTGATGACATGAAGCTCTGTGGTTCAGTTGATACATTGGAGGGAAGGAATGCCATCCAGAGGGACCTTGACACACTTGTGAGGTGGGC
>JASSUY010039667.1:0-10897 GCA_032466535.1 Forpus xanthops | reverse complement strand
CCGGTGCGGGACTCGGGGCCGGGCTCGATGCGGGGCTCGGTGCGGTGCCCGGTGCCGGTATCGGTGCGAGGCCCGGTGCCGGGTTCAGTGCGGGGCTCGGTGCCGGTATCGATGCCGGTCTCGGTGCGATGCCCGGTGCGGAGCTGGGTGCGGGGCTCGGGGCAGAGCTCGATGCCGGGCTCAGTGCGGGGCTCGGTGCGGGGCTCGATGCCGGTGTCGGTTCCGGGCTCGGTGCGGGGCTCGGTGCGGGGTTCGGTGCGGGCGGGAGCCGCGCAGGCGGCTGGCTCATCCTTTTGTCCTTCAACGGCAACGCGGCTGCTGACGCATCGCGCCGGGAGCCCGGGAGCGGCGGGGGATGCTCCGCAAGCACCGATGGACGACACCCCCCCTATACCCCGCATCTACCGGGACCCCCCCCCTCCCACCACCCCCCACCCCCCCACACCGTTCCGGAGGGGGCCCCGACCGGCTCCGGTGCAGCCGGTGAGGCGGGTGGGAGCTATTTTCCACTCTGGATGGAGGATGATGCGGGATGATGGGCTTCCTCCTCCCTCCTCCTCCTCCTGCCTACCCAACCGAGCCCGGTGGCCCTGACCCCCCCCCGGACACAAGGACCGATGGACGGATGCACAGAGCCAGCAGCTTTAAGGTGATGGGGCGGGGGGGGAGGACGACATAGACACGCGGCTCCATCCGTGGCAACCCCCCCCTCAATCCTTGGATCCCCCTCGATCCCTGACACCCCCCCCCCATGCCATACCTGGACCCTCCTTTTCCACCGGGCTCAAGGCTGAGTCCGGACACAAGCTGGGACACTGATGGAGGGGACAGTAAATGTGGGATGGGGGGAGATCGGCTCTGCCATGGGCATGATGCTGTGGTGATGGGCATGTGGGTACCAATGACTGGGGGGGGGTTGCCACTGCTTTGAGTGTCCTCCCTCAGGCACTGTGGGGTGTGTGATTAGCACGGGGCAGTTAATGAACCTCTAGGGCCCCTGGGGTCCCATGGGTGCTGCAAGAAGGGGGTAGTTTGAGGTGCTGGATCTGGGGAGCTGCACCCCCCCACCTCCCCAGCCTGGCAGTGACGGATGGGGGAGAGAGACAATGGGTACCGCAGAAGTGGGGCTTGGACTCCACCAGGAGTGGGCTGTGACCCAACTGGGATTGGGGCTGGGACCATCCAGAGCAGGAATAGGGCCCCCCAGCAGTGCAGGCAGGAGCTGCTCCATGCATTCGGGCACCCATGGGTGCTCTCCAAGAAGCTTTATGTGGGTCTAGGGATGGCCCATGGTCCCAGACCTCATGGGGGTACACTTGTGGGGTGGGAGGCAGGAGGGGGATCACCTACTGGGGTGCTGGGCATGGCTGGGTCTGGGTGCTTCAGCTGCAGCATGTCCTGCCTGCATCTCTTGCCTGCATCTCCTGTCTGTACAGCATCTCCTGCCTGCATCTGCTGCTTTTATCCTCTCCCTGTACAGCATCTCCTGCCTGTATGGCATCTACTGCCTGCATGCTGTCTCCTGCCTGCACAGCATCTCTTGCCTGTATAGTATCTCCTGCCTGTACAGCATCTCTTGCCTGCATTTCCTGCCTTCATTCTCTGCCTTCATAGCATCTCCTGCCTGCCCACCCCTGAAGCACTGGGGGGCTGTATGCTCCCAGGTTGAATGGGGGTGCTCAGATGCACACGGTGTGCTCCAGTTTGAGCTCACTGTGTTGCGCACTCCAGTTTGGTCTCTCGTTTATGTACTCCCATTTACACGCTGGTTCACTCTCTGCGTTCCACCCATTTGCTCACTGGTTTGCACCTCTACTCTGCTGGAGGGGCCGGGTGGGCTCCGGACCCTTTCCCTGGTGCAGAGCCACAGGACCAGGACATGGCACAGGCAGAGCCAAGAGCCACCATGGCCCTTGGTCATGCCTTCGATCCTGGATCGCTCCTAGGGCTTCCCAGTGCTCCTCAGTGCTGCCCAGTGCAGGCAGGGAGCTCCAGGCACAGAGGCTTGGGTGCTCCTGCCCTCAGCTGGGTGCAAGGGAGCACATCTGGGTGCCCAGGAACACATCTGTGTGCTTATGGAGCCCATCTGGGTGCCCAGGAGCGGAGCTGGGTGCCCAGGAGCGGAACTGGGTGCCCAGGAGCACATCTGGGTGCTATGGATCAGATGCGGGTGCTCACGGAGCACATCTGGTGCTGATGTGCCATGGATCAGACATGGATGCTGATGGAGGGTGGCTTTTGGCCAAGCACTCACCCAGCACGTGTCCACCTGCTCGGTCAAGCCCCGTTGTATCCATCCATTGCTTCACTGTCAAGGGTTGGAACCTCCATGATGAAGAGGAGTGCGTGGGGCCGAAGGCCGCTGGGGATGGGCGGTGGCCAGGTCCCGGCCAGCGCTGAGGGTGCCCCTTGTCCTCCCGCAGGTGGAGGTGGAGGTGGAGAGCATGGACAAGGCCGGGAACTTCATCGGGTGGCTGCACACGGAGGGGCTGAACCTGTCGGTGGCACTGGTGGAGCACGCGCTCTCCAAGGTGCACTTCACCGCCGAGCGCAGCCCCTACTACAAGGCACTGCTGGCGGCGGAGGAGGCAGCCAAGCAGAAGAAGGAGAAGGTGAGCGTGGGGCGAGCCTGTCCCCGGGACTGCCACCAACACCAGGGGTGTCCCTGTGCCGAGATGTCCCCAGGACAAGGGAAGTTCCCACCGCAAGAGGTGTCCTTATCCCAAGGGCTGCCCCCAGTCCAGTTGGAGATCTCACCTTAAGGGACATGCCAAGAAATGTCCCCATGCCAAAGGACGCTCGATCCCAAGGGATGTCTCCACCCTAAGGGATGTCCTGTTGTCAAGAGGTGTCCGCATTCCAGGAGTCCCCACCCCAAGGGATGTCCCCATGACAAGGAATGTTCCCACTCCAAGAGCTGTCCTTACCCCAGGAGATGTTCCCACCCCATGGGACGTTCCCACCCCAATGGATGTCCTCACGCCAATAGATGTCCCCATGCCAAAAGATGTCCCCACCACAAGGGACATTCACACCACAAGGGTTGTGCTCACCCCAAGGAATGTCCCCATGCCAAGGGATGTCCCTACCCCAAGAAATGTCTTTACCCCATGAGATGTCCCCTACCTCAAGGGACATCCTTACCCCAAGTGATGTCCCCATGTCAAGAGTTGTCCCCACCACTGGGACATGGGATCGCAGATGCCACCACATCCATCATCCCCTTGCCAGTGTCATCAACTGTGCCCATGGTGTCACCAACCACCATGTGTGTCCCCAATGCCAGGTGTGGTCCCACTATGAGGAGGTGCCAGTGGAGGAGGTGGTGCCAGTGCTGGAGGAGAAGGAGCGCACGGCCAACTACAAACCCGTGTTTGTGACGGAGATCACGGACGACCTCCACTTCTACGTGCAGGACGTGGAGACGGGTACGGGCACAGCGGTGGGGTCCCCATCACCTCCTGCAGTGCCCAAATGCGCCCCTGACCTTGAACCTCAGCCCTGCATTGAGGTTTCCACCTTTCAACCCTGGGTCCCAACCTCGAACCTGAACCCCAGGGCCCAAAGGTGGTCCCAGGCCCTCAACCTGGACCCTACTTTACATTGGTTGGGGTGAGGGGCTCACCCTTGGCACCCCAGCCCTGGGAGTGGCAGAGCGGGTGCTGGATGAGGTCCTCAACCCACAGGTGCCCAACTGGAGAAGCTGATGGAGAACATGCGCACGGAGGTGGGCAACCACCCGCCAGTGGAGGGCTCCTACGCCCCTCGTCGGGGTGACTTCTGCATCGCCAAGTTTGTGGATGGAGAATGGTGAGGAGAGGTCCTGGTCCCCCCCAGCCCTGGCGTGGGGTGTGATTGCCCCACATCGAGGGGTGGTTGTGGAGTGACACCATCCCCATTCCATCCCCATCCCATCCAGGTACCGAGCCCGGGTAGAGAAGGTGGAGTCAGCCGCCAAGGTCCACATCTTCTACATTGACTATGGCAACGTGAGTGCTCGTTGTGATGGGGGCTCTTGGTGGGGGGCAGCACCCTGGGGTGACAACTGGAACACCCCAGGTCCAGTTGTGTTTGAGGGGGGCTGTCTGTGACCCTCAGCCTGGCTGAAGGTGTTAAGCACCCTTGGGTGCCCTCCTAACCCTGGCGTCATGGTACCCAGCACCCTGGATGCTCTTCTAACCCCAGCAATGGGGATCCCACCATAGATGTTCAGCACCCTCAGGTGCCCTCCCAAACCTGGCATTGGGATCCCATTACAGGGTGTCCAGCGTCCTTGGGTGTTCTTCCAACCCTGGAATCAGAGTATGCAGCACCCTTGGGCGCTCTCCTCATCACACCCCTGAATGCTCATCATGAGATGACCAGCACCTTTGGGTGCCCTCCCAGAACCATGTCTGGGAGCCCATCATGAAGTGCCCAGCGCCCTTGGGTGTCCTCCAAATCCCACCCCTTGATGCCCATCACGGGATGCCCATCACCCTTGGCTGTTCTTCCAACCTCAGCACTGCGGATCCCATCACCGCATACCCATCACCCTCTGCTAGTCTACCAACCCCAACACGGGGGACCCCATCACTGTGCCCAGCACCCGTGGGTGCCCCATTCCCTCCTGTTCCCCCACAGAAGGAGACGCTGCCCGCCACCCGCTTGGCCGTGCTTCCCCCGGCCTTCAGCACACGCGTGCTCCCAGCACAAGCCACCGAGTACAAGTTCGCCTTCATCCAGGTGCCTCAGGATGTGAGTTTGGGGGGATCTGGGTGGTGGTGATGAGCTCCAGGTCCCCGGTGGCACCTCAGGGCCCAATGCCGTGTGGTGCCACAGGATGACGCCCGGGCGGACGCGGTGGACAGCGTGGTGAGGGACATCCAGAACACCCAGTGCCTGCTCAACGTGGAGCACCTGGGGCCCGGCTGTCCCCACGTCACCCTCCAGTTCGCTGACTCCAAGAGCGATGTGGGGCTGGGACTGGTCAAGGAGGGGCTGGTCATGGTCGAGGTGCGCAAGGAGAAGCAGTTCCAGAAAGTGGTAAGTGATGGAGGGCTTGAGGAGGGTCCCCACCATGGCCATGGGCGGTCAGAAAGCGTTGGGGGGCACCAAACCCCACCAAGGAGGGGACGTGGGTTTACCCCCTGGTCCTGTGTCCCCACAGATCACTGAGTACCTGAACGCACAGGAGACGGCCAAAAGCGCCCGGGTGAGTTGGGGTGTGGGAGGGGGCCTTGTGTTGGTGTGCTGGGGTGATGCCTCCTAACTAAAGGGGAGATGTTGGATGTGGTACCAGCGCCTTTGGGGTGATCATAATTGTGTTACCCCCATCTCCAGAGGATGCTGGATGTGGTGCTGACAACTTTCTTTGGTGTTATGCTGGATGTGGTACCTATATCTCCAGCAGATCCTGGATGTGGCATCCCCATCTCCAGGGAGGTGCTGGATGTGGTACTTCCATTTCCAGGGAGATGCTGAATGCAGACTCCATCTCTGGGGTGATCCTGGATGTGGTACCCATCTCCAAGTTGATTCTGGATGTGGTACCCCAATCTCCAGGGATGCCACTGGGTGTAGCCCCCTTCTCCAGGCTGCTCTGGATGTGGTACCCACAACCCCAGAGAGATGCTAGCTGCAGCTGCCCCATCTCCAGGCAGATCCTGGATGTGGTACCCCATCTCCAAGGAGATGCTGGATGCATACTCCATCTCTGTGGTGATGCTGGATGTGGCACCCTCATTTCCAGGGGTTCCTCTGGCCATGGTCCCATCCCATCCTCTCTCTTGCAGCTCAATCTCTGGCGTTACGGAGATTTCCGCGCGGACGACGCAGATGAGTTTGGTTACAGCCGCTGAGGGATGCTCCGGGGGGCTGCAGCCCCCCAGCACCCCCATACCAACGTCCCCCTTCCATCCACCCCTCCATCCACCCACTGCTCCATCACCCCTCCATCCATCCATCCACCCATCCATCCCCTTGTCCCATCCCATCGCTCCGGAGGCCGGGGCAGCCAAGGTGGTGGCCGCAGCTCCATGCCCTGGGAATGTCAGGACTGGGGGTGTCCCCAGCCCCCCCTGTCCTCCCATCTTGGGCCCCACAACAGCTGAACATGATCCCTCTGTTCTGCCCCTCCGGCCTGTATTTAAAGCTTCAGAGGCCCAATAAACATAGTCAAGCGTCTTCTCTGTGCTGATGTCCCCCAGGTTCATCCCATCTCCAAGTTGGGACCATGGGGAAGGGGGATCCTCCATAGCGGGGCAGTCCCACGGTCCCAACCGTGTGCTGCTGTGGGGAGGGGGGTAAGGGAAGGGGGAGAAGATGGTTCAGGGTCTGGTCCAGGACCTTCCTGGAGCCCCAGGTCCCACCCATGGATCTTGAAGCTGGGACCCAAAGCTGCACCCCAAACATGGGGGGCAATTGGGGACCTTCAGGATGGGTCCCAGATGGGGTTGTTAAACCTCAGCCTTGGACCTCTGGTCCCAACCATGGGTCCTAAATGTGGCCCCTGACATTGAACCTGAACCCTTGGTCCCAGTCATGACCCCTAGACCTGGACCTCAACCCCAGCCCCAACCACGGACCGCAACTGCATAACCTCAACCCTGAGCTCCGAATCTTGGCCCCAGTCAGGGACTTTCACCCCAAGGCCCGACCCTGGCTCCTAAATATGGCTCCTGACCTTGAACCTCAACCCTGGGTCCCAAATGTGGCCCCTGGCCCTGAATCTGAGCCCCAAGTACCCATCACGAACCTCAACCCTGGTGCCTGTCCTGGACCCCAGCCTTCACCCAACCCTACGCCAAGCCCAGCCCTGCACCCAACTGTCACCCAACCATCACCCTGACCCAAGGTTTTGGGGACAAGGGAGTGCTCCCTGCACCCCAAGGTGCCCTCACCTACCCCACTCCAAGCCCATCCTGGTCACCTCAGCGCTGCTGGTCCCAGACCCTATGGGGCTACCATCAATGCCACTCACAGGGCCACTAGTCAGTGCCACCCATAGGCATCAGCACGGTGCTGCCACCATCCCCGGTGTCCCCATTGCTGGTGATCGATGGCCATGATGGGGGGTCGGGGGCAGGTTCCCGTCCCCTCTGGCCGCCTTTGGTCCTGGGTGTTAATTATAGCGCTACACTAATTGAGATTGATCCCATTGGGTCCGGGAGCGCTGGTGATGGGGCCAATGATTAGCGCCAGCAATCACTGGGATTAAAGGGAAGGGTAGGTCCTGGGACACGGGTGGCTGCTCCCACCCCAGCAGCTCCATGTTCATCACTGGGTGTTGGGCCTTGAGCATCCCTGGAGGCTTCAATGGGGTGCTCCTGATGGTCCCTGTCTATATCGGGGGGGGGGGGGGTCTTGGGGTCTTTGATTGCCCCTGGAGGTCTTGGCTGTATCTGTTCCACTTCAGTGCTTGACCTTGGTCCATCATGGGAGCTGGGATGAGGCACTCTCATCAGTGCCAAGGGCACGAAAGGGGTCACGGCCACCACGGGGGACACCAACGGTGACACTGAGGGTGTCCGGGGGGACACAGGGACAGGAACACACACGGGGCGGGGGGAGGCTCTCAAACAGGGGGTGCCACGGCCGAGGGACGTGAGACTGTCCCTTGGGTCCTGCTGTGTCACCCCTGTCACTAGATAGGGGACACCAGAGAACGCTATGGCAGGGGATCCAGTGTCCCCGCTGTGCCCCGTATCCACAGCCAGGGATCCCAGCGCCCTCCGTGGCAGGGGTCTGTCAGTCCCCAGTGTCCCCAGTCAGGGGACCCGAGTGCTTCCCATTTACCTCCCACTGGGCACAAGCGTGAACTGCGGGAGGGCAGGGACCTGATTGGGACTATACTGCGCGGTGCTGAGCGGTGCGCAGTGACAGGGACAGGAGAGGGAAACGGCGACACCTGCCGGTACCGGTGCGACACATCCCGGTACAGCTCCATCCCGGTACTGCTCTAACCCGGTACAGTTCTATCCCAGGACACCTATATCCCGGTACAGCTCCATCCCGATACAGTTCTATCCCAGAACACCTATATCCCAGTAGAGCTCCATCCCGGTACAGCTTTATCCCAATACAGCTCTATCCAAATACAGTTCTATCCCGGTACAGCTTTATTCCAGTACAACCTATCCAAGAACAGCCCCATAATTAGCAGTGTGTGTGTGTGTATGTGTGTGAGCACATGCAAAGTACATGTGTGCACATGTGTGCTATCTGTGTACGTCTGAGCACGTGTGTGTACATGTGTGAACATGTGTGGGCGCACATGTGTGTACTTGTGTGTATGTGTGTGTGCATGTGTGTGTACATGTGTGAACGTGTGTGTATGTAGTCTGTGCATCTGCTCACATGTTTGTGCATACGTGTGTACATGTGTGTGCAGTGTGTGCGCGTGTATGTACGTGTGTACACGTGAGTGCACATGCGTGTGTAGTGTGTGTACATGTGTGTACTTGTGTGTGTGCAATGTGTGCATATGTGTGCACATGTGTGTATGTGTGCATGCAGTATGTGCACATGAGTAACTGTGTGTGCAATGAATGTACATGCATGTGTGCAGGTGTGCACATGTGTGTACGTGTGTGTGCAGTGGTGTGTGTGTGCAGTGTATGCACGTGTGTACATGTGTGTGTGTACATGTGTGTGTGCAATGATTGTACGTGTGTTTGCAGTGTATGTATGTGTGCGTGCAGTTAATGGACGTGCATGTGCAGTGCGTGTACATGTATGTGCAGTCCATGCACATGTGTGCACAAGTGTGTATGCAGTCTATACACATGTGTGCACGCGTGTGTGCAGTCTATGCACATGTGTGTACACGTGTGTGTGTGTGCAGTCTACGCACATGGGTGTACACGTGTGTGTGCAGTCTATATAAGCGTGTACACGTGTGTGTGCAGTGTGTGCACATGTGTGTACACGTGTGTGTGCAGTCTATGCACATGTGTGTACACGTGTGTGCAGTCTATACACGTGTGTACACGTGTGTTTGCAGTCTATGCACGTGTGTGTACGCGTGTGTGTGCAGTCTATGCACATGTGTGTACACGCATGTGTGTGCAGTCTATACACCTGTGTACATGTGTGTGTGCAGTCTATGCACGTGTTTACACGTGTGTGTGCAGTCTATACACATGTGTGCGCACGTGTGTGTGCAGTCCATGCACAGGTGTGCACACGTGTGTGTTCAGTCTATACACATGTGTGTACACGTGTGTGTGTGCAGTCTATACACGTGTGTACACGTGTGTGTGTGCAGTCTATACACGTGTGCACACGTGTTTGTGCAGTCTATACACGTGTGTACACGTGTGTGTGTGTGCAGTCTATACACATGTGTGCACACGTGTGTGTGCAGTCTATGCACAGGTGTGCACACGTGTGTTTTCAGTCTATACACATGTGTGTAAACGTGTGTGTGCAGTCCATTCACAGGTGTGCACACGTGTTTGTGCAGTCTATACACATGTGTGTACACGTGTGTGTGTTTGTGTGTGCAGTCTATACACATGTGTGCACACGTGTTTGTGCAGTCTGTACACATGTGTGTACACGTGTGTGTGTGCAGTCTATACACATGTGTGCACACGTGTGTGTGCAGTCTATGCACAGGTGTGCACACGTGTGTGTGCAGTCTATACACATGTGTGTACACGTGCGTGTGTGCAGTCTATACCCATGTGTGTACACGTGTGTGTGTTTGTGTGTGCAGTCTATACACATGTGTGTACACGTGTGTGTGTGTGTGCAGTCTATACACATGTGTGCACACGTGTTTGTGCAGTCTATACACGTGTGTACACGTGTGTGTGTGCAGTCTATGCACGTGTTTACACGTGTATGTGCAGTCTATACACGTGTGTACACATGTGTGTGTGTGCAGTCTATACACATGTGTGCACACGTGTGTGTGCAGTCCATGCACATGTGTGCACACGTGTGTGTGCAGTCTATACACATGTGTGTACACGTGTTTGTGCAGTCTACACACACGTGTGTACACGTGTGTGTGTGTGTGTGCAGTCTATACACGTGTGTACACGTGTGTGTGTGCAGTCTATACACGTGTGCACATGTTTGTGTGCAGTCCATGCACAGGTGTGCACACGTGTGTGTGCAGTCTATACACATGTGTGTACACGTGTGTGTGTGCAGTCTATACACATGTGCGCACCTGTGTGTGTGTGTGTGTGCAGTCTATACACATGTGTGTACACGTGTGTGTGCAGTCTATACGCATGTGTACACGTGTGTGTGCAGTCTATACACATGTGCGCACACGTGCACTCCTCCATGTCCGAGCCCTCCACGTCCTTCCCTGTGCCCCGTGGGGCGGAGCCCCGCTGTGCGGCAGGGGGCGTGGCCAGAGGCGGGGGCGTGGTCAGTCCCGATGGGGGCGTGGCTCTGCCGGCGCAGCGCCTTCCCCGGGTCCCTGTGCCCCTCTGCTCCGCTGTCCCAGGGACATTCCCCCCCCCCCCCTCCGGGGTACGCGACTGTTCGGCGGGGGGGACACGGACATTGGTGGTGTCCCCACGTCCCCGTGGCCCCTTGGTGGGTGCCCCCCCCCAGTGTCGTTGCCCCTCCACTGTGTCCGTGCCCCCTCGTGTCGTTATTCCCTATAGGGGGGTGTCCCCGGGGGTGTGTGTTTCTCTCGTCCCCATGTTTGCCCCTTTGTCCCCAAAATAGCCGCAGACACAGAAAGGAGGGGGGCAGTGGCGGAGCAGCCTCTCCCCCCCCCCCAATGCTCCTCCCAGCCTCCCCCCCCCCCCGGTCTATTTTTAGCTCTCGCGTGTTTCCAGGGGAACCCTGATGACGCAGTGACGTCAATGCGGGTCAACCGCCGCGCGCCGGGGCCCCCCGCGCTCCGTGGTCACCCCCCCCTCATCGCAGCGGCAGCCGCCGGGAGGGC
>JASSUY010039666.1:0-24245 GCA_032466535.1 Forpus xanthops | reverse complement strand
GGGTGGTGAGGCACTGGAATGGGTTGCCCAGGGAAGTTGTGAATGCTCCATCGCTGGCGGTGTTCAAAGCCAGGTTGAACATAGCCTTGGGTGACATGGTTTAGTGTGAGGTGTCCCTGCCCCTGACAGGGGGGTTGGAACTAGATGATCTTAAGGTCCTTTCCAACCCTAACTATTCTATGATTCTATGTGATCAAAACATTTGGCATGTACATAGGCTCAGTGTGTAGTCATTGTTGATGAGCTTCCTGACACTTTTTTTCTCAATAACCACAGAAAATCCTCTCCTTCCTGACAACTAGTATGAATCCCATGAACTAAGCCAACATTTGTAGTAATATTTTATAAGTAAACTTCCATGTTCAAATTGAAAGTAATTTTGCGCTCAGTATTTCACTTCTTTCTGAATAGACCAGTGTGTTGGTATAGAAATCTACTCTGGCAACAGACTGACTTTGGCAGGGGAAATAATTAATTACCAATCAAATCAGAGTATGGTGATGAGAAATAAAACTAAATCTCAAAAACATCTTCCTCCCACCATTCACTTCTTCTTCAGCTTTAGTCCCAAACTCTCTACCCCCTCCCATCCAGCAGCACAGGGGGATGGGGAATTTTCGCTGCTGTCAGCTCATCACACCCTCTCTGTTCCTTCCTGCCCAGGGGAGGACTCCTCACTTTCTTTCCTTGCTCCAGTATGGAGTCCCACTCAAAGGAGTCAGTCCTCCATGAACTTCTCCAGTGTTCTTCTTCACATGGGTTGTGCAGGAACTGCTCCAGTGTGAGCCTCTTCCATGGGCTGAAATCCTTCAGGAGCAAACTGCTCCAGCATGGGTCACAAGTCCAGCCAGCAAACCTGGTCCAGTGTCAGCTCCTCTCTCCCCAGGGCTACAGGTCCTGCTGGGAGCCTGCTCCAGCGTGGGCTTCCCAAGGGGTTGCAGTCTCCTTCCAGCATCCTGCTTGGGTGTGGGGTCCTCCATGGCCTGAGGGGCACAGCCTGCCTCACCATGGTCTTCATTGTGGTCTTCACCATGGGAGGCAGGGAAAACCTCTGCTACAGTACCTGGAGCACCTCTTTCTCTTCCTTCACTGACTGTGGTGTCTGCAGAGCTGTTTCCCTGTCATGTTTTCACTCCTCCGTTTGGCTGCAATTGTACAGTTTTATTCCTGCTGCTTTAACTCTGTTATCCCAGAGGATAACAAAGAGCAACCACTGTTGCTGATGGGCTCAGCCTTGGCTAGTGACAGGGTCAGTCTTAGAACTGACTGGCATTGGTTCTTTTGGGAATAGGGGTGACCCTTTTTACACAAACCACCTCTGTAATGCCCTGCTACCAAAACCTTTCTACACAAATCCAGTAAGTTACTGTAACTCCTATCTGTCAGGAAGGGTAAGTCTTTCTTCCACTCTACTAATGGGTTTTTGCTGTCTTGTTTTAGACACGAAATCGTTTTGAAGGAACAAGGTCAGAGGTAGAGGAGCTGATGAACAAGATCAGAAGAAATCCACAGGAACATAAGAGAGCAAATCACTTCACAATGGAAGGCTATCTCTATGTACAGGAAAAAAGTAAGGTGTATTTTTGTATTCCTATAGTGCCCATATTGTGCATATAGGCAGGTCTTATTTCTACAGGTAACATGAGTATGTAAAGAATCTACAGTTTAGCAATCAGCTAAGTAGATGTTCGAAGCCCTTAATGGCAGTGTTATTGTGGCTCATAAAAAGAGCTCATGATGCTGTGTGTCAGTTCTTAGCAAAGGTGACTAAATTAAGAGAAGTTTTATTTGACCAAAGGATGTATTTAATTTTATTTTTAATTCCTTACTAATGACCTCCACTAGGACTGTCAAACATTTGTTGTAGTCAACAACATGGGTTGTCAGATTAACCTCTGAAAATTGGACTAGTCTAGTATGATGAAATTGACTGTAGACTAGGAAACTAGAGTTGAAAATCTTGCTGTGGAAGGTGCATGTCACACAAATCATATGTTGTTGATGCTTTGTATTAATCTTTCTTATTCTAGTAAGAAAGCCAAATAACGGGCAGAGCTCTTAGCTCTCAAGGAATAGCTACAGAGTAATTTATTTTTTGTGTTTTTTTTTTTCTTTTTGTTAATTAAACATTTTGCATAAAATTGTGTATTTTGGTTGTGCCCTTATAGAAAGTTTGCTTATTCTGATGAGAGATTTTACTTTTATGATAATTAATTGATTATTGTTTAAGTAAAGACTTCTGTAAAATGTTCACAAATTGAAGTCTGTACCCCGTTCCTGATGATAATGTTGGCATTACGTCATTCAGAAATAAGTTTTAAGAGAACTAGCAGTAAAAAACGAGAAAAAAAATCATTATTCTGTGAGATCAGTTCACAGGTCTTGGTCACAATGAGCTTTGGAATCAGCTAAAAGGATCTGGGAGAGATAGGTATACCTGAAGCTGAGTCGGGGAGGAGCAAGGCAGTGAGACTGTCCAACTGTGAAATCCTCTGTTGGCTTGAACCATTTGTAGAAGGGCTTCTCTGATACTCTTCAGAGTCCTTCAGAGCCAAAGATTCCTTAGCAGACTTTTCTTTTTAGAAAAAAGTAAATTACTAGAAGTGAGGAGATACAGAGGATTAGAATACAAATTTTAACAGTTAACATTATGGTGCAAATCTACATCAAGGGGGCTGTGCTCGTAAGTGAGTGAGTGTAGGGTGTGTACTGATGAATAGTTCAGACTGAGTTTTGGTGTCAGAAAATGGGATCAGACTTTCATCAGTAGGTTATGTAGAGCTTGTGTTAATCTACAGCTCAAATTAACAAGTGAAAAACTAGGTTTCCATGATCTGCCTAATAAAATTTCCAAAGGATGTTTATTTTGTAGGGAAAAATTATTTTGTCTATAGCAGTGAGACAAATATATGTTAATAATTCTTTCCATTTGTCATTAAGCATAAATGTGAAATACATTGGAAAGCAGGAGAAGAAAGCACAGGAACTGAAAAAAAGTACCTATTGTTTAATGCTTCTGTGTTATGTAGGGCCTGCTCCCTTTGGTTCCAGTTGGGTGAAGCACTATTGCACGTATAGGAAAGAGACAAAGAAGTTCACCATGATCCCATTTGAACACAGATCAGGAGGAAAAGTTGTAAGTATATTTTTATATTCTACTCTTATATTTGCCCTTTATCAAGATCAGAGGATGTGTCAGATAAGATGTGTCAAGTACTTTTCCTCTCTACCCCTTTTTTTCTCCTTCATGCTATTCAGTCTGCCATTTAAGGACATTAACCTGAAGTAATAGATGGATGAATAGGTAAGAATTCTGCAGGCTTTTCAATAGCTTCCTTTTAGAAGACCAGAGAACATGGTACAGATAAAATGCAGTGTTTCACCATTTGAGATCTGGTTTATCCATGAAGTGTTAAACTTATTAAACTATAAATCAGGAAATTATAAGAAACTTAGACATTTCTTTCTTATATGCTTCAATCCAATTTTTCTCCCAGTGATTTAAGTACTAGAAGAGGGACTAGAATGGAAAATTTTAATAGGAATATGATTCGTACTGACAACTGAATGTAATTTCAGATATCTTTCATGGCATCTGAAATATTCAAGACCTAAGACTGTTGATCTTTAAATGTCTTTAATTCCTGTTGAAATAATTGGGAATTGAGGGTACTCGGCACCTTCAGAGATGACGTGTGAAATAAATGCATTAATATGGATGGAATGCATTTTGTTGAAAGGAAAAACAATCTCCAAAGATGGAAAATAATGCTTGAGTCAATATTCCTGTAAATGTATGCCCTGCCCTATCTTCAGATTTGGTTAGAAAATCATGTTGTTGGAATTTTATCAGGGTATTATATCCCATTAGTTTGAGCAGAGGGGAGATGACTTTCATTTTCTGAGGGCTGTGTACATTTACAAATATATTGATTTTGGAAGAATCTTTCAAAAGCTCTGGAAAATCTGCCATACTGAAAATTAGTGGCATTTGGCTTCCTTAATCATTTCAGTACTTCTGTGAATTTTTTGTCCTGATTTACTCTAATTATAATAAGCCATTTTAGTTAATATAGTATGTGTCTAAGCATTTGGCATTCTGAAACACTTATGAAGCTATTTTTGCTGTATTAAAAGAAATTTTTGAAACCCACAATGCAATTACTCCTTCAGTAACAACCTCCTTTATCTAGAGATGTTGACTAAGGCAAGAAATAATTAAAATCTACAGTGAATCCTGATTAAATCTGGTGCAACTCATGCGGTGTTCACAGATGAGTTTATTTTCTGAATACTTACAAATAAAATGTGATTCTAGTGTTAGTTGATCTTAAGAAAGGGCTGCTTCTGTAAACCAGATAAAAGATAGTAAGGGATCGCTCTTTGCCATAAAATGGGACTCATTGTGTGCATATATTGTAACATATGCAAGATGTTTGTGGCAAAATATTTTTGTTAGTTTAAATTACTGTGGTAATATGTCATGCTGTAAAGTACAAGCTAAAATGGGCTCAATATTTTTGTGTTTACGTCCTATAAGTGACCATAGAATTTATACGCTATTGTGCAAAGACCTGAATGGCAACTGTGAGCAAATTCTTTTGCAAATGTCAGTTTTCAGTATAGCTTTTGCCATTATTTTTGTGTAAATTTATCTTACTTGGTTTGTATAGCTGGTTTACTGAAACCTTTAATTGCTTGGTCAGACATATAAAAACCCCTTTCTTTTCACAGGGTGATGAGGAACTCTTTGTCCTTACCTATTGTACCAAAAGAAATACAGATACTATAGACAGGCGATTCTGTTTTGACTTAGAAGCTTCAGACAGGTAAGCTCATGAAACACGCTGGAAAGGACTCTTTCTAAGTAGTAGTTAACGTTACTGTAGTATTACTGTTGTGCTTCTTATTTTTTCAATGGTAATTCTGTCAATGACCGTGGCCAATGGACCACTCTGCCAGTGGGAAGTAGTCACTAGACGAGGAGGCAAGCACTGCTGTGGATTTTACTGGATTTTACCTCAGTTGTGTGTAGCAGAAGTAGGGAGGATCTAAACTGAAATTTCTATGTTTTACAAGCTCACATAAAAGAAAGGCATAGGAGAAAATTAGCTATCCTAGTGAAGAAACATGGCTTAAATGGGAGTATGCATAACTGTAGTGGAAGACTATTGATTGCGCAAATAATTCATGCAGTCATGACCATGTTGTATCACCAGCCTGCTTTCCAAAATGCCATGTTGCTGGAGGTTTATGCTGGATTTTCAGACTTGCAAATAAGATCATTGGGATTTTGCTTTCTTGTTTTTTGGTTGCCTTATTTGAAAAGAGAAGAATGGCTCATTTATTTCACTAAAAGGATCTTACAATTTCTTACGGTTTTGTTTGTGTTGTAGTCTTCATTAATGAAGAATGGAGAATTCAACTTAATAGGATGCTGCAAATAAATGCAGATGTAGTAATGTTATGTTCTTTTCGTGCAGACTGTATCTGTGCAGAGCAGGATTATATCTAGCATTAGATGTTAGATATAAATTAGTGGACTGTTGGCTGAGTTGTTGCATCCAGCCCTTCTGAGCTGGTTTTAACCAGCACATTTGCTCCTTATACCATTAAATTGCATTCTAATTTATCATGCAGTAGATCTTCAGGTTTTGTAGGTTTTAGGTTTTTATCAAATCAAATTCATAGTGCACTTCACTTTCAGTGCAGTGTGGCCAATGCTGTCAGGCCCTTCTGTCCTATGATTGCTGGTGGTCTGCAAATATGTCTGTGATAAGGATCATATATGCACATGCACAGTCTTAGGTCAGAGGCTATGCTTGTCTTGCATGACCAGTCAGATTGGCCTGCCTGAGGCATGCCTGCTTCTCTAATAAGCAGTGGGCAAAGGAATGTGAAACTCTGGTTACACCTGAAAACTTCAGGCTCTCTTGGCCGATGACAAGATACTCATTTACAACTCGGATAGCATTTGTCACAAGTCTACAGCATGGTTTGAAGTTGCATTTTTGTTTTGAGGAGGATGTGGCTTAGGCTATTCTAATACAGTGTCCTAACAGTAAGAAAGGGAGTGAATATTTATACTTTTGGTATCAACTCCTCTTGAGTCAGTGATTGATCATTGTCAATAACAGATTTTGACCAAAGTCTGATAAGGTTGCTAAAGTACCATGAGAAACATCAGTCCAACCCCTTCTGTGTGTCATCTGTGTTCAGTAGGATATCTGGAGTTTGAAAAGAGATAGCTGCAGAACAGTATTTCCTTGATCCTGCAAGACATTTGTTTTCAATCTCTTCTCTGGTAAAAGTGGGAAAAATCTAATCCATCTTTCTGTCCAGCTATAATAGACCAAACTGGTCCACTGTGACCTTGATATCAGACATTTTTCTTTTAATAATATATGTGTGTAGCACTGAGATGTTCCCATGGAGATTAGCTCTGTGCTGCAGGCCATTAGCTTGTTTCCTTGGTATCAGCTCAGGGCATACTTATCCCTTGGTTGTCCAAGTTAAAAAATAACATACAGATTGACGGCTGGCTGAGGGGCTTTCTTTGTTCCTCTGCTGTGGAAGGAGGCAAGACTGTAAAATTTTAGGAAGACGTTTTCAGTAGACATTATTCAGCCTTGTGTGTGACTTGGGCATAGTTTGGAACTGGCTGAATATTTATGGATATTTCTTTTAAAAAGAAAGCCAAGATTCTTTTTTTTTTTCTTTAAATTCTGATACTTAAAACTGGAAGCTCTGATAGTGCTAGGATCATGGCTTAAATCTGTGGAGATAGATTTTTTTTTTTTTTCTGATTTTTGTACTTCATGCTTAGTTGATGGTGACAAGGATGAATGGAGATAAATCTAAATCTTAAGGAGACTTCAGAAGTCTTTTGGGGTAGCAAAAAGACATTCTATTGATAAACAGCACTATCCTTCTGAAATAATTCTTGGATTTAATTTTACCAATATAGGACAAGGAGGAGAGAAGGCTTTTTTATCTCTTCTGACTTCAAGTTGAAGACAAATAATGTTTCATGCAGCCTCTAGGTGATACTCGCATACCTTGACAGTTACAAGTTAAGTGAAAGAAAAGGGAGTTTGTCTCTCACTAAAAGCAACTTGTTTCATTTTAGTTTTAGCTAGTAAATAAAACAGACAAAAATCCCGAAAATCAGCATGTGCGGTTTTTTTGGTTTGGCTTTTTTTTTTTTTTTTTTTTTTTTAGTTAATTTAGCTAATTACTTAGGGTATTTTTTTCCTACTGAGTGATTAAGTTTGCATGTTTATGATCATTGCAGCTCTGCGCTACTAGCAGACCAGTTTGCATTGGAGAAAGCTTGCATAGCCTGAGAAGCTGCTTTGCTTACTCTTACTTCTAGTACCAGTATTAGCTTCTTCTAGTCATAAAGGCTATTAATTGTAGAAATCAAGGCAAAGCTTCCCTCACCTACTCTAAGAGCTCAGTGTCTGTCACTGAGAGTAGCAAGAGATTCCATTTTCATGGCTTAATGTTTTCCTCTCTCTATCTGATAAAAAGAGGATGACTTGCTTGGCTGATGCCATTTTCTGAAGTTATAGTTGGGTCTTCTGAGTCTATATTAGCTTGCTAGAGGGCATATACATGCCTTGTCCTCACATGGTATCCAAAAAGAGATTTTGAACAGGAAGTAATTGTACCTATTGAGTTTACACTGCAATTAAATTGTGTGGTTTGATAAAATTTATGGCAAGGTGAAAACCAAATATAAATTTCTCTAGTTGTAAAAATATGGTGTGTAGACTGTTGCAGTTTTAAGTAAAAAAGGGATTTGTGTTGGTTTCTTCTGTGTTGTTACTTTTAGATATAACATTTCCCCTACAGCTATTTTGGTATTTGAAAATAGATTTAATACAGAGGAGAGGTGGGGAGAGAGAGAGAGAATGTTACAAATTAGTTCTCTATTTCTATCCATCTCTATATAATGTGATTTACAAATTTGACAGAAGTATTGGCAAGCTGAATACAATGATTTTTTTTAATTGGCAGAAAAATAATTACCTAAATAACCTGTTCTGCTTTTAACCCTCCTTGCTTTGTACAGTATGCTGAACCACACAATTACTCTTCTTAGTTTCCTGTAACATAAACACAAAAGTAGATATGTGTTAATCTCTGTTCACTAATCCCTGTATCCCACAGTTGTCCATCCCTGCTTTTTAGGAAGTTATGATAGTAGATTTTTGTAATGAGATACTGCATTAAAAATCAATTATTTTTTTAAAGATATTTACTGAAAAACTATAATAATTGTCACTGCTCTAAAGCTGAAGACTGCACATCGGGTAAGCTGACGAAAGCCATTTTTTTTTTGTAACAGCAGCACAAGAGCAAGTTTGTTTAGAATTCAGGAAATGCACAAAACTCACAGCAATTTTTGTGGTCAACAAGCTATCAACAATGAGCTATTTCAGATAAATAGTTTTGCAGATTGCATTCACTTTCTTTTTTCCTCTCTATCCTCTGTTATCTCCTACTGTATGTATCGGTTCTATAAGTTGTATTTTAAAGGTGAGTTGTGTTCAGCAACAAAGCAAATAAAACAACCCTGACTTTTAGGATAATGGGTTTTTGCTTGTTGGAAGTAGACTTTGTAGTCACTGGTGAATGCAGTTACTCTGTATGGTTGATACATTTGCAGGCCTGGAGTTCCTGTGACCATGCAGGCATTTTCTGAGGAAGACAGAAAGCTGTGGATGGAAGCCTTGGATGGAAAAGAAGCTGTAAGAGTCTTTATTTTATATCTGTCTATGGTGTAATGGAGAAATTCTCTTGCACCCTGCTTCCTGATCCCATTTATACTTTAGTAATCTGAGATTATGTAGTTTGCAAAATGGTAGATTCAATGAAAGAATAATAAAAGTAACATTCAAGAGAGATGAGTAACTTGATAAAGCTTGGTGTCGATAACTGCTAATGCTAATAAGAGAGATTTTTTTTGTTGCAATGACAGCTTTGATTTTATAAATGGTTTCCCATTACAGTGATGTTATTGGTATTCTAGAGAATGTCTAATGTAACCATGTATACTTAGCCTTATGCTGACATGCTATGTTCCAGTGGTAAGACTTGCATGAGTTATGTTATATGGTATTATTATTGTATTTCTTTCTTTTAAGCTACATCTAAAAAATCCTTGTCAGTGGGGATGAAATTGTGCTTGAATTTGCTTAATTTCTAGTTAACATCAGGAAATGAGTCTGAACTGCAGAATTGAAACATGCTACAGATTTATCTTAAAATCATAAATACTGGTCTTGCCAGCCAAAAATAATGGATCACATCATATGTTTGTCCCTGGTAGTTGACTACTGGGAATTTTAGCAGTAGGCTTTATTGACATTATTGTTGTAAAATTCTTGTTTCATCTGCAGATCTGTTTATTACGATCAGGTGTTGTCTGAGGTGCACTCAGCCAACTTAAAACTTCTTACAGCTTCTGGGAATGCTGGGCTGGGATATAATTCCCAGGATTCATCAAAGCGGTTCACAGCTGAGTGAACTTGAACTGTGGTAAACTAACCTGCAGAGAAACATAGGAACATGGAGCATGTAAATCACAGTTGATTTCTGTGGCTCTGTTAACAACTGAGATTGTTCTGTTCCCCAAGGGATTATATGTGTTGAGACTTTTCTTTGGTTTTTTTTGTATTTATATCCTTAAAAACTGCAATTATCTACTTTCTGAGTGGGGCACAGACCTCTGGTCCTGCTGTTAGAGCTGTTGTTGGTAGAGGTGATACTTTCTTACTGTAAACAGCTGTATTTGTGCCTACTGGGCATTGAGATTGGGGTGTATGGTTTCTGATTTCTTAAGATTCTTTAAAATAATTTGTCTTTTTACTCTTTTTATGTTAGCTGTTCATCAGTATGAATAGAGCAAATGCAAAACGAGAGGGAAGTAAGTATTTGAATTATTATTAAAGCTGTTTTTTTGTTAACATTTTACAACGGAGAAAGGCAAAAGTAAATGTTTTTTCTGTGGAGCCAACATAATTAAATACTTTTTTTTTAATCTCAGATTTTGAATATACTTTGTGGATTTTGTAATTAATGAGTTTTCCAGTAACTCAGTTTAGTATGTATCTAAGAATTGCAGGAACGGACATAAGCTACAGAAACAGTCTGGTTGATTTGGCTAATTTATCCTGGAAATTGACTCAAAAAAAAGTTAATTTCTATGTAAATGCATCACAATTCATAATCCAGATTGTGTGTAAACATCTGTTAGCACACATAAGTATGTTTTTAAAAGCAGTCACAGCTGACAACATAATGGTCAGCAAAAAACCTGAATGCGCATATTTAAAATGTGAACCATAATGTAGGAATAGAGAAGATGGCTTTCTTTAAATGATGCTTTCTTCTGCTAGTGTATATGAGTGAAAACAGTTTTCCTTCTTGCATTATCAGGGAGTTTATGCTTTTTTTAATAATTATTATTAACTGCTGCTTAAAACTGAATCCTGTTGTTATTTATAAAAGTTTTTCCACTGATATGTTTTTTTGTGGTGCAAGACCAGGTCCCCAGGAGCAAGAAGGCTAGATGTTTTGGGGAAGGGCAGTTTTGCCATATAAGCTTTTCAATTAAGTTTTGATGTGAAGAAGAAGAGTAAGATAGAAACAACAAATGAATGCTGGAACTCAGATGCTGTCCTGTTAATACATCTCCTTTTGTGTAGTTAGATCATTAGCTTATGTGAAATGATATAGATGTGTCCCATATCTTTAGTGCGGGAATTTTTTGGCTTGGGATAGGACTCAGTAAAAGCTCTGCTGTTGATTGCTGTGTTTTTTCTGCATAAGTACTTCCTTGTTCCATTTGGTTAACTCTTTCAGATGTTGTCGATGTTGCAGCAAGTACTGTTAAATTCCATTTTGTATCTGCCAACATATGTACCTAATCAGAGATCCCATTCTTCAAAGAGTGCTGCTGTAAACAGATTCAGTGAAGCCATTACCACCAGATTGAGCATTTTCTTGCTGGAGAAGCACTACCTATACGGTTAAATCCAGCCTTATTTTTGAGCGAGGGACAGTGATTCTACTGATGCTTTACAACTTTTCAAGCTTTTTTTTTTTTTTCCTTTGTAGGTGCACAGTTGGATAAGATAGGGTTCACCATCATCAAAAAGTGCATCAGTGCTGTTGAAACACGAGGTAATGATAAATCCAGCCTGTTTGTGGAGAGGGTAAAGCAGCTGGTCTGCTCTTTGAAGAAGGCCTGTGTGATCTAGTTGCCTGTAGATATCTGGGAAAGACGTAACTTGGTAGATATTAAACTGACCACAACAGGAGTTTCCTTCTGTCCGGTTCTAGCTGTTTGCGTATGGCTTTCCCTCAAGAAATGTGTTTTCAAGAACTGCTTGAAGGGGTAATAGCACTGTCTTGACAGAAGAAGCCAGTGTTCATGCAAAACAGCTGAGAAAAATCCCTGTGTCCTGTAGGCATTTTCTGTACCTTTGTTTTGCTTTTGAAACAGACTGATTTATTAATCCATTTGTGGACTTTGAATGGAGATTTTCTGTTTAGTTGCTTAGAAGAACAAGAGCTGAGCAGGGAAGTGAGTGCCAAGAAGTAGTGAAGTCCTTCTGGTGGTATTTGTTTCACACCAGGCACAAGGATGATATCAGGCTTACGGTTTCATATATTCATTTTTGTCTCCAAAATTGGAGGCAGAACAGAAAGGTCAGTATGCAGACAGTATTCAAGAGGTAATTGGGATTATGGTTGTGGAGAGGCTCTGTGTCACAGACCCTGCTTAACTTGGGCACTGGGTATGACCAGCTTTTGATATTGGTGCCATGTGAGGAGAAGACAGTAGACATGCTGAAATGGGAGGTGACCAGCCATGCTATGGCTCACTGCGTTGTATATGGCACTGTGTGGAGAACGTGCTTGCTTGACTGTGATTTTTTGTTTAGTTGGTTTTTTTGCTAAATAAAGAGGTGGATATGAAAATAGGTACCTGGTGATGGTGTCTTTCTCAGTTTGCTAGAAGAGATGTTGGAATTGCTCTGTGTGGATTTTATTTTTCTCCTAAATTGTTCACTTTCCTTCCCTGCTCTCAAAGGGGAAGGAGACTTGTGATTTTTCATGATTTGTATCTTTTTTTTCTAGAGGTTTGAGCATTGCACAGGGTAGAATATTTGTATCTTTTTTTTTTTTTTTTTGTATCCCTGTCCAGCTTAAATAAGATAGATCAAAAGAAGAATGGGTTGTTCAAGCTTCCTGTCAATGCAGGATCTTACTTAAATGCCGTATCTTCCACATATACACTTACAATACAATATTATTAGTAAGACCAAACAGCCTTTGTGATACTGAGAATTTAGCATTTAAACAGCAAGAACTATCTGAAATCGTTTTTCCCTTGGCCGTTTTGTATTAGTCCTGTGTGATGCATTAAAGATGTTATTCCAGATTAGACCATATTCTAGCTGGTGTTATTTTTGTTCATTCTGTTCTTTTGAATATTTTTCAAATAGGGTTTGCCTGTCTCATCACTTCAAAATTTCAGTTACTGGCATTTACAATCTGAATATTTCAGCTGGGAAATACTGCAGATAAAGCTGGCGTGCTACAGATAAGTTGCCTTCACTGCAAAATCCTGCTTTGAAATAGACTGGATCTTCTCTTTGCAGTGGATGAATCAGACTTTATGAAAAGGGTACCATGTGGTCACGTAGTGAAAGGCTGGTTTTGTTCTATAGCACAGTGACCAGCTACCTTACAATACCTTATGAGTCATGCTTACTGAAAGCAGTGTGGAGTTTACGATATTTTGGCTCATTATCTATAGGTTTGTTCAAATAGTTCTCTTTACGTGGTGTCTCTTCTTTCTTTGATAATCTACAGAAAAAGTGAAGCAGGAACATAATTATGGAAAAATTGTGAACACTTTCTTCGTGAAATAGCTATTAGGAAAAATGGGTTAGATATGTGACTTCTTCTCACTGTGCTTGGGGAGGTTAAACTGAGCAGTGGTTCAAGTCTGCCCTGGTCTTGATTTGTGGTTGCCCCATCCTTGGCAGTGTTCAAGGCCAGGTCAGGTGAGGCTTTGAGCAACCTGGTCTAGTAGAGGGTGTCCCTGCCCATGGTAGGGGGGTTGGAAGTAGGTGATCTTTAAGGTTCCTTCCAAAGAAAAACATTATATGATTGTATGATTTAGGTACACATAAGATACTGCAAAATATATGTGTAAGCTCCCCTAATACTGTTGTTTGGAACAGATTATAAGCTTTCGTGGACTAGAAGCATGTGCCCCTGTAGAGGGATCTGCCCTGAAGCGTAATTTGGAAGAGAATTAAAATTACCAAAGTTAGCTGCTGTATTTTCTGTCTTTGGAGACCTTGCAGCTTCACTGTTCCTTGCACACAGCCTTTGTAAGACCTGCAGTCAATAGTGCCTTGTGGTAATTATTAAAAATGAAATTGACTTTTTTTCTATTAATTTTGGTTTGGGGAGTACTTAGAAAAATAAAGTCAGTATTCAATAAATATTTATTTTCCCAGAGCTTCAAGAATGGCTTCAGGTGAGGTACTGCTACCTTCCAGGAACTCAGCAGTCCACATAGCTCTGTTTCAATGAAATTGATTCTTCCATTGTATTTCAAGCAGTTGTTGATGATTTTCTGTTTACCTAATGCTGAACTTAAAAACATTAAAAAAAACAAACCAACAATTGATGTTAAATAAACAAGCCTAACTAAAATCCTGACTTCATCCAAGAGACTAACTGAAGCATTCCTAAAGGATCAGTTTCTGTGCTTTGCAGGGTATCTGCTGAACTATACAAATGCTGGGCTAGGAAGATGTTCAGTTGTTTGTCTCATGAAGGTTTGGCCGAATAGTTGTAGAATGAAGAAAATAAATCCATCCTTCAGGTTGCAGATTTTTTTTACTTCTGCTTGTTCTTAGATCAATTTTTACTTGATTATTTTACTTTAATGATAACACATCAAAGGGAAGTTATGTTCGGCAGAAGAAAACAGGACAGATGCCTCTTCAGAGACTGTGCTTGTGTGCCATGTTTTTATCTCTTTTAATCATAATGGGTGTGAGGTTGTCGTGGGTGGAAAGAGAGGACAGTCTAGTGTGGGTGGAAACTGAGAATAGTCTTGTCATGTCATAGCAGGAAAAGTCTGGTATTTGGAGAAAGAAGAGTGTAGCAGAGATACTGAACATAAACTTGTCAATGGCTGGATCATTTTTTCTCAGTTAAGTTCCCTTTTATAAAGCCAAGAAGGAAATTATTTGCTCTGAATGAATAGAAGAATTGAAGGCAGTGTCTTGATTAGGATGCATGTAAGCTTCTGATTCAGCATTGTCTTGTCAGACTTTGGTCGTACTTTACCCGATAAGAGATGCTGAGGCATCAAGATAGGCAGCCTGCCTCTCACATACCGAACACGATGCTGGTTGGATGTGCACCTATATTTTGTCTCTTCAGAGAATATTTGGGGATTCTTCAGTTTATTTTATTTTAATTCTTATTCTTTAATATTGAATTTATGCAATGGGATAAAAGTGTATAGAAACATACAAGAGCTGCTTGTTCTGTAGTAAAGACTGTGCATGTTTTTGTGTGTAAGGAGTGGTTGTACCTTCTGTGAGGATGTGGTAGGTGTTTTGTTTTTAGAACTAGAAGAGCTGCTAATTTGAGCTGCAGAGAGAGATGGCAGCATTGAGCTGTCTGTCCATTCTGCTCGTGAGGCAAAAAGATGGTGATGAGGAAGTAGAAAACCTTTTCACATACCAAAAAAAGTGGCAGTACCTTGAATTTAGGGTGTCACTTGCACAGCTGTTTCTGTACTATGCACTTTGATTATAAAAAGTTGTATTTGCAGCTATTGCAGTCTGTGTGAGCCACATATACAGTGCCAGCCACAAAGTAAACTTCCCTACATAGCTTGCTTACAGTAGCATAAACTCCTGTTTTATTTACATTACCTTATTTTTGTAAGCATATTTCACAAATCGTGTACCTATGCCAAATTCCAGAATCAGAGAGCCAAACATCTTGAGATAATGTAAATCTGAAAGAAAGCATGCCGTGGGGCTTTGCTGCTCAATGTTGCCAGTAGTGACTGGTTGAGTCGGCAGACACAGCATCTGAACCCCTCAGCGTTTTAGTTGGTGGTAAGCTCTTCCCTGCAGTGAGTCATCTTGTCAATTGTGTTCTGTAAATGCCAAGCATTATCAGTCTTGGATGTGCTAAAGATCTGAAATGTGCAGATTAAAAGAGAAATGGTACTGTCTTAAATCAGGTTTGTATATTTTAAATAAAACATCATTTAAAGGTACATTTAAAGGTATAATTTAGAACTGTGTTGAAATATTAATTCCTCTTTGTACTTCTTGATGTCTGCTAGCAATTAGCTATGCTTTTTTTCAGGTTGATGAATTTGAAACTGATCAATTATCTGATAATTGCTATCACAGACTCATGATTATTGCTGGAGGATTGTTTTGATTTCAGTACTACCATAATTTCAGAGACCTTTGCATATCAGGTCTGTTTTAATATTGAGTAGTAGTTTCTGTGGCTTGACTTTAGTTATTTTTAGGCCCATAAATGTATGTTTGGGGTCAGCACAGTTTGGTTCCCCCTAGTTTTAATGTCAGAAGCACAGAAAGTTACTAAACAACTTTTGAGATAAGCAAAAGCTGAGCTGGATTTGTCTGTGACAGTATTTCTGCAGCTTTTTAGCTTCTTGCATATGATGCAGAAGGCTTCTTCTCTGGTACTAAAAGTAGTAGACGATATTGTATAAAAAAAAAAGTGTGATGCATTTTGGCAGAGCATTTAAAAGCTTGGTGTTACTTTTGTACAAGAATTTTCCTGGACACCTCTGAGAAATTGGAAGTAGAAAATAATTGCTGCTTTCTGGACAGATTCATAGTGCATCCTTGTTTGGAGTTAATCAACGACTATGGTGGTGTTTGGTTTTGCTTTATTTTTTAGAGTTGGCAGTCTTTAAGTGGTCTATAGCATGCTATGACACTGTTGTCTGGGGATCATTGGAAAACTTACTTGTTTGGGTTGATAATCTCTTATTTTGAGAAGAATGGTATTGTGACCCCATGACTGCTTTTTTGTGGTTCTTTCTTTTGCGTAGAGCTAAACTGCAAGCATACTCTAGAGTTGTGGGTTTTGATGACCACAGATGAAATAATGGAGATCTGGATTATTATGTTAATTTGAGCCAGCTCTGAGCATGGTATCTAGCTTGAGACTTAGCATCATTATGGTGGTGCCTGCAGCCCAGGGAAGGAAAAGGGCAAGTTTTGCCCAGGTTGAGCAGCCAAGAGGAGTAAGTGCTGCTGCCATAGCCCGTCAGCTTCCCACTGGGACTGAGGACAGAACAGTGTTAACAGGAAAGAATCTGCAGATTGTTTGGGAAAATGAAGAGGATGAAAGAAGAAGGAAAAGATGTATCTAGACTCAGCAGTAGGAGGTAAAAAATGCGAAGTTCTCTCCACTGTATTGAGAATTATTGCTGTGTGTTATGGTTGTCTCTGACAGTAATTCATTAAAAGGCTAATGATTTTTACATACTTCATCTAATATTTATTTTAGAAGAAACCTTTTCTCATATGACTGGTTTTAATTTTCCTGCTGTGGTTGGAACAGTTTGGTATTGAAACTGGGAACTCTCCACAAGTCTTCCTTTGTTGAAGGATATTTTGAACAAGAATACAACATAATCTGTTATTTGAAAAGATCTCCTTGGAGTTGAAGCAGAGGTATTTTGTGGAATTTCTACTCTTCCAGGCCAATATGAATATAGAGGTAGAACATGGCTGCCTTCATAGGTGGCTGCTTATTATGTGGCCTCTCAAATGTTTGTGTCGGCTTCAGGATTGTAATATTTCACCTTCCACTAAATGGGCTCTCAAACAATGCAGCAAAGACGAAGAGATACCTTATTTTGCCCTTTTCCTTCCCTACTCCTTCTCTCCCTCCCATTTTCCTTTAATTTATATTCATAGTTATACTTCCCTAGGGATAAAACTGAGTGTGGTAAAGGAAGCAAAAGCAGTGGCAGAAGAATGCTAGAGAAACGAGTATGTGTGGGGAATGAAAGGACACAGGAATGACAGGAAAGTGATCCAGAGTCCACATGAAATAAGAGTAGGGGACTGTAGATATTATACTTGTTATGGCATCTCTGTTCATCCCGAGTACACTAAGAAGTAGTGATTTGAGTAACCTGTGGTGGTGCGTCTGGACATAACTAGTATGTGGACCGCAGTGGGTTGGAATAAGGTCTTGTATCTTAAATGAAAAGCATTTATCGACTCGAAAAAGCATTGGTTTTAATGATTGGGAATAGGCTCAATTTTTTCTTTATTTTATCCAAACTGGTTTTGCCAGCCACATATTTGGAAGAAGGCAAAATTAAGCTTAGTAAAGAAATCTTAATTTAGTGGTCATTGGTTTAGTTCTTGTGTTATTAGAATGTAGATTCTGATGTATCCAAAATGTCATTTAAAAAATCTGAAAATCTGTCATTTAAAAAATCTGTTTTCTTTTTTGTTTGTTTGTGTTTGTATGTTTGTTTGTTTTTTCTAAGTAATGATTTGTCCTTGTTTGCTTCTACTACCAGTTTCTGAAGTGGAATTGAGGTACACAAAGCCTTTATCAAAACATAACATGAACTCATCTTAAAAACACAGAACAACAAAAGGATTCTTGCAATACTTTATTTATAATGCTGTTCTCACAACTGTCTGTCTTTGAGGCATTTGTTGCCAGGGGAAATGTTTTAATGCTAAATTTGGCTGTGGTTGATCTTCTGTCTTTTTTTTCTTTTCTCTCTTTTGCATAATAGGTATAAATGATCAAGGATTGTACAGAGTTGTGGGGGTGAGTTCAAAGGTCCAGAGACTTCTGAGTTTATTGATGGGTATGCCTCTTTTTTACAAATACTATTTTTTTCTATATCTTATGTTTTTTTACTGTCAATACTTTGTTTTAAAAGCATCTGCATATAGTTGTTTATGTGGGCCAAGTCTAGTTTGCTTTAGTCCATGAAAATAAACCCCTTATCATTGTAAGTTCCCCCGGGTTAGCAAGATCAAGATTAGTTAGTAGGAATAAACTAAGAGAACTGCTATAGGACATGTAAAAGTAAACCATGGGCTTTGTGCAGGGTTGATATGAGTGGGATTGAAGCAGCTTAAGTTGACAGATCTGATCAGAAAATCCAAAATACCAAATTCAGGAAAGTCTGAGGATTATTGCTTCATTGTTTGAAGTTACCACCTTTCATCTCCCTTGTCTAAGACATACAGTTGTATGTGCCCCTGTGTGTCTTTAGCTACTCACTGAGGAAAAGAAGACATTTAGTTTAAGCCTCCTGGCAAAGAGCTCTTTGTTTTAAGAGAAGGAATAAGATACACGTATTAATAATAACTATGTGCCAGGGTGGGAGACAGATGGAGAAGGATTTGTTTTTATAAACTCAGTAGTATAGTTCTTATATGTGGGCAACGTCTTAAGACTCTTTTATACCTAGTTAGCATTTAAATTTTTTGATTCATAAAATTATTCTCAGAAACTTTTTTCTCCCTTTTCTTTCTGGAAATGTTGGTGCATCTTTAGTCCCAGTGACTGTAGTTGTCTTGCCACTCTGCTATCCCTAGGGGAGGGAGGAAAAGAAAGAAAATAGAAGTATTGGCACCTGGATGAAATCCCTTGTCTGCCTGATATCTCTCACCAAAGTTGTAGCCATGACTGCAAGATGTGCCATGTTTCCCAATTCCTTGTCCTGAGCACTGACAGAACATGCAGTCAGACAAGACCACTGGGATTAGTTCATTTTTATAGAGCTTCCAAACCTGTCACTTGACAGCAAAGGTCTGATTCTCAGGGATTCATTGGTATGCAAAGAAGCTTGTTTGCAGTTTGCACCAGGCTCTTCTCCAGAACCATGCATGCTCCATCTGTGCTGATAACACAGTGTTCTTTGGCACTGCAAACTGGAGGAAGCCAGAAAGTGAATTCATTTCATTACCCCAGACATTATGTGAATGACAAAGCGCTTTTATATTATATGCTGCTGTCAGTTCAGTGCCACCTGTAAAACTTTTTCTTTTCTTTCCTTTATTTTTTCAAACAGGCTGTCTCTTCAGAAATTGTAAGACATCAGGCTTGAGGACCTGCATGTCATATCAATCTGTCACAGTGACCTTGCTAAATATTAATTTATGATATCTTACTTTAATCAATATTAACAGCACCCTGAAGTTCTCCATTAGTGCACATAAACCTGCCTATATCTTTAAAGTATTGTTGCAAATGACTTTTTCCGGAAATACAAACTGGGATTAATAAAAATGACTGATCTATAACAGATTCTTATGGTTGTTTATCTCTGTTGGAGTTAGCTTCTATAAACAATAACCAACTTAAACTATTCACCATAGGAAGAATGATGAGTTATCACTCAGAGCACCTCAATTAAATGCATTTGATATCATAAGATGGTTTTCAGTTTTGTACTTACTGGATTAGCTTGGGTGTGCAGGCCTGGCAGGCCAATTTTTCTCGTTGCCATTGGTGGTATCCAAATTAAATAGGCTCAAGTTGCCAATGGTTTGGTAGCAGCTGGAAGCGTTTACTGGGGATTCCAGCATCTGCTTTTAGTTATTTTTTTAAAAATTAGAAACATTTTCTGTCAGTCCCAAGATTCATATATTATTTGAAGTAGGAAGAATACAGTGGTATCAAGATGAGGCAAAATACTGAACAGAAGAAAGTTAAGGTGCAAGCAGGTGCTCTTTTTCTGATGGTTTGTTGAAAGTAATCCTATCTGTGCTCTTTATCTGTCTGTTCTCAGAGTAGAATAAAGAGGGCTTCTTTTTGAGATACAGTGGTATAGAGAATTTAAAATGACTGATTAATCTTTAATCCTTTGTCTCTGCGTATACTCTTAGATAGCCTTTTATGAAAGATCTTTTCAGAATCATCAAACCCTCTTATTAGCTTTCTGTATTTTAAAATGTCTGATAAGGTTTCAAAGTATTTTAGGCTACCTGTCATGGACCATGAGGTTCACAGTCTGAAAGGCCCAAAGTGCAAAAAAAAAAAATCCTCCAAATGGTAACCAGAGACATAATAGTATGTAGTTTTGTCTCTTCAGAACATTTTCTATAAAATGCGGGAAAGTACATTGAGAGCCAGGAGTTTGAGAAGACCACTGTATGCTTTTCTAATACTGTGAAAGCATAGGTTTTAATTTCTAATGCAAAACTATAGTAAAACTAGGTCTTTTATAAAATGAGACTCAGCAATTCAGTATACAATTCTTTAAAATAAACCCAACAAACCAAACCAAAAACATCTTTATTGTGCAATTAACTTATTCCTTGGAGTTACTTGTAACTGCTGTTGTGCTATGGTGTTCAATTTTGTAGTAGTTATCTCATCTAAATTCAAGTAAGGCATTTGAAAAGGAAAATACTCATTACTTTTCAAGGGAAAATGTGAAATTAATCTGATATCTCATTGTGAACAGGGATACAGTTAGTACTTTTGATGTTGTGTGTATCTGTTATAAGCAATACAGAATGCATTGTCAGTCATCAGGAGGCTCAGTTCTTAAAATGCATAAGGGACCAATTCTTGTTTTGTCTGTGATCTACATTATAGATCTGGTTTGGCTTATTTCATACAAGCTCGTAGCTGCCTACATAAATTTCATGCAAACTACTACATGGGTGAGCTTTCATGCAGACCATTGCTTGTGGTGAAGTGACTGCTAAGGACTTGGAGTTAGAGTTTCGTTTCTAATACTGCCTGGCATGAAAAATGCCAGATATAACATTTTGGAGAAGAAAACTTTCAGGTATTTCTGCCTTTTCAAAATGAGCAGCTTTCAAAACAGCTATACTGAATTTTTTATTATTTTATATGCAGTAAATGACAGTATGCATACACTCCTACAGTGGGCATATTGTGTGTGAAAGCAGAGAGTCTCCTCTTAACCTAGTTTAGTGAACTGGACTGTTTTTATAAACTCTAGCTCCCTTATTGTCAGAAAGATTTGCATAAAATTTGGAGCTGATCTGTCAAAAGCTGTTCCATAAATGTGCACAGTTATTTTTATATGCTTAAAGTTGCCATTCAGCGTACAGTGGCTGCTATGTGAACAAGTAGCATGAAAACTAGTTGTCATGTTTGAAATCCCAGTTGAAGTTCCATTTCATATAATGGCCTGGGATGTTTGAAGCAGAGGGGAAAATGGAGGAGGAGCAGTCAGATATATAGGGTGATGAGGCACAGAGTAATGTAGGACAACTGTAAACCACAAAGGAGGAGCAGGCTGTAAGTTCAAATGGTTGCTACAGTCAAATTAGTGATTGTTTGGGGTTGGTGGGAGAACCCAAGTTTTGGTTTGTTTTGTTTTCCCCAAGAGATAATGGAATATTTCAGCAAAACCTTCTATTTTTTTTAAGATACTTGCTTTCAATTTAAGATGCTTCTTGTTCCTCAAATTCATCAACAAATTTCATACAACTGAGTACATACTTTGACTGTAAAGGAGGTTGATGATTATGAAGCTGTGGTGTGGTTTATTTATTTATATCTTAAACGAATATTACATAGTGGTTTAGTAACCGAATCCTCATAGATTTTGCTAGTTTCTGATGTGATGGCAGCTTTTATTTAATTAATTCAGTAGAAAGGTTTTTTTCTCCTCACAAAAAATAAAAAAGAGAGAATTTGAACACCAAAACAGCCAGCATGCTAAACAGAGGGAAAAAATAAACTCTTTCCTGAGACAATCGTGAGTTTTTTGCATGGTGGTTGGCTAGTAACAGTTGGGAAGAAAATGTTATCTGACTTGTATTTTAAAATGAGATTTAAATAATTGATATAATGAGGGAGAATATTCAGTTACAGAAATAATTGCTTGGCAGAGCCTTTAGAACAGAATTATTTAGTCCCAGTAAAAGGACTGCACCTTTAATCAAGGCTCCTAATTTGATTTTTTAAATGTGTCTGTCATTTGTCTGACAAGCAAAGTAACAAATGAATTTTGAATTGTATGAACTGGTCAACATGTAATCTGTGTCAGCTGCTGCTGTAGTTTACTGTAGTGACTGATGGAAATGTAGCAGTAATAACAGAAGCTCAAACACTTGAATTTATCAAATACATTGGGCTAGTTCAGCTACATGTCATGTCAACCAGCTATTACTTTCTGTTCTGTGGCCAAAAGGAGTTGTTTTTTTTTTGTTTTTTTTTAATTGCAAAACATTCCAATGTGCTATGTGGTTTTCTGTATTCTGTCAAAAAAGCTTTCACCTGATTCAGCCATATGACTGTTCAGCTTGATCTGTCTTGTTGCAAGTAAGACTCTTTCAACTAACCTGGTAAAAGTTCTCTTAATGGGTCTATTTTCTGAACTGTTTTTGTACATCCTTCTGTGTTTGTGTACAATTTTGTTTAATTAAAGGTGTGAAGATACCAGTTGCTTTAGAGATCTTTTTACATGAAAGTGATTTTTAATTCTTCACTAAATCAGCAGTAAATATTTTTTAAAACAAAACATAAATGTAGAATTTATAAAGAGGTTTGGATATTAAGTCTTTCTATTTACTAACAATAAGAAGGACATACTACTTTTGTGTTCATGTGAACAAACACATAATGCTCAAATTCGCTTTGCTGTTTATGTAAGGCATACTTATTTGGAATTCTATTTTTTCATGTGTTTCTTCTCATTCTGATTATTTTCTAGATGCAAAAACCTGCAACGATGTTGACCTGGAAAACTCTGTAGATTGGGAAGTGAAGACAATTACTAGTGCTATGAAGCAATATCTGCGGTAAGCCTGTCCCATTCATTTATTTATATTTTAGATTATGAATAATAATTTAATTCTCCTATACAGTGTGTTAAGCTACATTACTTACTTTTTTTTTCCAATATTTTGGAATAGAGATTCATTTTGAGCAAATAACATATTTGTTGTTTGTCATGGGGGAAGCTAAATAATTCAGCAACATTAATATTTGTGTTCTCTGAGACAAGACCCAAAATATTTTTGTGTCAGGTACATAAGAATTTCACTGATGGTTCAAAAAACTGAATTGTTAGTAAGCTTGCTGAGAGTGTTTAGTGAAAGTCAGCTAAGACAGTTAAAAGAGGTTTTTTTCGTTTTTGTGTTCTGATGTAGTAGAATCAAAAGGGGAAAGGTCATGATTTTTTTCTCTCTTCCTTCTGGCCTTTGTTCTGATATTCTACGTGCAATAGTGGTAATATTTGAATGTCAAAAGTAAGAATTTTAAGTATGTTCTCTGCTCAAATGATTTGGCTGATTTCTGATCAGGATATTTTACTAAATTGCCTAAGAACATAGATTGCAGAATGTCTGTATCTCTCTCACAGTGTAAAACCAGTACAGTTACTTTTAATCTGCCGGTTGTATTGAATATGGTATTTATGCAACCACTATTAAAGAATGCTAAAGAACTGTTATCAAGATTGAGTGGTTTGGGTTGCAAGTGACCCGAGGCTCTCTTATGGAGCCTCTTATATTATGGAATAAATAAAATAAAAAACTAGGAGAGAAAAAAATGCAGATGGTGAAGTATTTCCTGCCTATAGTATTTCGCAAGTGTTTACTCCAGTATTTCAGAAACATCAGTGAAGTCAATTTAATAAATGGAAGTTTTAACTCGGATGCTTTAACTTTGATTTCCGTTATTCAGCACATATTTCATTGCTGACTAAGGTTTTGAATTTAAATTTTTCCATGTGAAATGCCTTAGAATTTTGATTTGTGGATGGCTGCTGTTCAGCAAACTTAACTATTTTAGGACCTTTATTTCTTTCCAGTAAGGCAATGACTTGTGATTCTCTGTATTTTAAAAACAGTAATGAAGAATTAATTACACAGTGTACGTGTAGTCTTCATCTGTGAAACAGCCTCAGTGTTGTAGTTTGGAAAGGTGCCTTTTCCTCCAAGACTGGAGGCGCCACTTCAGCTCACAGATCATAGAATTATAGAATAGTTAGGGCTGGAAAGGACCCTAAGATCATCTAGTTCCAACCCCACTGCCAGGGACAGGAACACCTCCCACTAAACCATGTCACCCAAGGCTATGTTCAACCTGGCTTTGAACACTGCCAGCGATGGAGCATTCACAACTTCCCTGGGCAACCCATTCCAGTGCCTCACCACCCTTACACTAAA
>JASSUY010039665.1:0-12719 GCA_032466535.1 Forpus xanthops | reverse complement strand
TTTAGATTGGATGTGAGGAAGAAATCTTTTACTGTAAGGGTGGTGAGGCACTGGAATGGGTTGCCCAGGGAAGTTGTTAACGCTCCATCGCTGGCAGTGTTCAAGGCTGGCCTCGACATAGCCTTGGGTGGCATGGTTTAGTGGGAGGTGTCCCTGCCCCTGGCAGGGAGGTTGGAACTAGATGACCTTAAGGTCCTTTCCAACCCTAACTATTCTACGATTCTATGATTCTATTGAGAATATACCCCTATATTTGATCCACTATCACACTGTCATGGTACAAAGCATCAGAATGAAATGTTAAGACCTTTCTAAATTACAGTTACAATTGTAGACATCCACAAAGCCTCATCAGTGTTTTTTTCTCTACAGATTTACCCCATTGCCTTCACAAGGATTTATATCATTATTGCTTTGCATAATATTTTCTGCTCTTTGTTTAAATACTTTTTTTGTCTTCCATTATGACTATAGGGTCTTTAGAGGCACTCTCTGCAATGAAATGTAAATGGCATGCACACAAAAATTTTGGAAATAATGTATTATCAGCTGACCAACACATTTTTTTTATTCAAAAATCTGTTAAATTCTTTTAAATACACCAATCCTCCTGGTGAGGCAAAAGCTGACTAGAATTCTGAAGAGTATGTACTAAAACAGAAGCATATAGTGCACTATTGTACATTAGCAATGATCAGTCAGGATGTCATTCACATCAGTCTAGCCAGTATAAAGAAAAATTTGTAAACTCAATACTTCACTTACCATTGAAAGCTGCAAAAAACCAACATTTTTATGTCATATCCCTTCTGCATAAGAATTTACTTTTTAAATTCTTCAGTGCTGCAACAATGTTTCTTCTCTCCGTGCCCCCTGTAGTATTTCACAGACTATTTTCTTTGACTAACAAAATTTTATTTAAGAACGTCCATTTCAGCACTCTCTATAAGCACTTCCCCCTTGCCACCTCCTCCACACCTGCAAGCACAGCACCCTGACCATCGAGATTGAAGCAAATATTAGTCAAGTGAATTCCGCTCCTTTATGATCATTTCTGTTTACTTACTTAGGAACACTGCCTGCAGGCAGTGGAAGATGAGATCGCTATCACTTGGAAATTTCATATAAAGTTGTGGGAAGTTGCCCAAAATTAACTGGAAGTAATGTAGGCAAGTCAAGAAGGCAGAAGGCTGTCTCATATTATTTGTACATGCCATGTATTTGTAATCACAGCATCTCAGTTAACTGCTTCTATCCCCAAGAACATGACTTTTGATTTTCTTTTTTTTAATCTAATATGGCTACTCATAGTATATATTTTGTTTCTTCTGGAGCAGTTTAAGAGCATACCAATCCAGATTTAGTTCCTTTTAATGCCATCAACTGCAGCCACAAACATTGAGTGGAGATTTGATATACGGGCTTCTTACTATGCACAAACTACATTAAGATTTCAAAAATGTAGTCTTTTAAACAAACAAACAAAATATTTGCAGTCAATTTACTGTACTGTGTGTGCATCTCACATGGATGGGCTTTCCACTAACCACAGGGCAGAGAAATGGTTTAAACAGTTTGCACACACTACAGTGAAACGCAAGAATTGCCATGACTTCCACCAAAACCATGATGAATGACTTTGTTGTGCCTGCTGCCCTTTCTACTTTAGACTTAGCTAGTCATTAAGGCATGCAATTTGAATTAAGATCAGGAATAGTTTCAATGACACTACTAATTAGTTACATGCTTGAAGTTAAGCACATGCTGAATAACTTGCTAACTGAAGCTTACGTGTATCTTCACAAACTCTGCCTTATCGGAGATACCTTCATGCAATCTTTTTCCCCCTCCAAGTCAAACACTTGTTAACTTGAGAAACATTCAGCTCAGAGAGGTTTTAAATTGCTACATCACAGCAAACCACCACAATTACAATGCATTGCTTCTTGGTCCTCTGCTGCAGCCAAAGGCAAAGCAACACAAAAGCTGAAACAAGCCCTCTTAAGTATTTCTTACATGTCCCTTTACCAAGACCTCAGTAAATCTGCTCCGTTATAAGAAGAGATTTAATATAGACGATGGCAGAGCCACTGTACCCTAAAGCATTTACCTGCAACAGAACTGATTTAAACATGCACTGATTTCTAAGTGGAGACATGTACCACACCTGATCATGCTACTTCCTATTTTGACAAACAACTGATTTCACCTGATTCCATTTCTCCTGTCTCACAAATACTGCATGCACTACGCAGTGCAATACATTTTGAAAATAAAGATTTTCCATGTATTACTACATAATGTTGGCCTAAGAGTGCAGCAGCATGAAATTCTTCTCTTCCTCTTGGTTATGTAAAAAAACCCAAAAAATCACGTAAGTACCTAAAGTAAGAAAAATTAAAACAGATTTGATAAAAAAAAGTTCTCATAAAACTGCTTTGCACGAAATAAATCTAAAACAAAGGCATATTTTGTCTAAAGTATGCAAAATTGTTGCCCTTTATAAAAAGATCAATACAGAAAACAAGTGAAAACAGTATCTGCCATATACAGGAACGACTGAGTTTTTCAGAATGAATGTCTTTGAGATAATTTTGCCCACAGGTTGTCTGAATCCTAGAAAGGTTTCTTTTACCATGTCTATATTCCCTTTAAGAAGACTCTCTGGCTTCCCAGTCTCCATAAGGGACTTTTGTCTTGCCCCTCTTTTTTCGTTTAATTTTCTTTCACTGTAATTTTAATCTTCTTTCTTTTTTTGCCATTTTGCTATTTGCACTCACTAGTCTTTCCTCCCCCATGTGCTGGTTTAAATATTCCAGTCCCACTGAGATTTTCATTCCAACCTCCTCCCTCATCTTCTTTAATTTCTTAGGCTTCTTTTTTTATGCTGGTGGTTCCCCCCCCCCCATCTTAAAATAATGTTCAGGGAATTGAGAAACCAAAATGGCTCATGATACCACTGACACATCTCTAAATGGCAAATAAATAAGCCCTTTGAATAATGACTTTCATTCCAATGAGATCCCAAAACATTATAATATATAGCAAGATGAACAAGTGCTTGCTTTTCATGCTGCTGTGGAGTGGACTGCCCTTCTTCCACACCACAAGCTAGAAAGAAAAGTCAGAAAAGACGAGATGCCCAAGACACCCAGTTTGTGAAACTCTCAGGAAGAAAAAATCATTTATATCCTTGAAACTAATCTGGAGGAGGAGGAGAAAAGAAATCAAAATTTTTTTTTGGGGGGGTGCAAGTTGACTACCACTTTTCATTAGAGGATTACCTAATGGCCAAGTAAATATTGTTCCAGGCATTGTACAAGCGCAGCTGTAGTCAGCCTCTGAGTTCATTACCTCAAGGAAAGGAACACCAAGAAAAGATAAAGTTTCAAAGCAAAATTAACACAATGCGGAGACACGGATATGAGTTTTTCGATGCTTTCTTAGGGAAGAATACAAGACACTGAAATCAAGGGAGAAAAGACAGATATGGCAAGGGAGAAAGGGACAAGACAGCTAAGACCTTAAAGACCTGCAAAGCAAAGGGAAACAAGAGAGCAGGTGCACGCAGCCCAGTCAGCACAAAACACAGCAATTCCAGGCAAAACTGGAGAGGCCATTTAACATCAAACCTCAACATGCTCCTACTTAGACAAACATATCTGGCTGGCCTTTCTCTACAGCCATATAAGAGAAGCACGCAAGACAATTCACAGGTCTCATTTTCCTCTGGACTGGCCTCCCTTCCACAGCATGCATTTCTGAGGGTCCTGGCTAAAATATTGTCTCAGCTGTGGTCTAGCTTTTGTTTTGTTTTTTTTTTTTTTCTTTCAAAGTAGAGATCTGCTTCTATAGCTCATCTTCTGACTGCACACAGAAATACTCTGCCTGGAAGAAACTCATCCATAACTGACAAAACCAACAGCTAAACAATTAGTTCCCTAATGCTCTTCTCTTTCCCCTTCTAGTCTTAATCATTGTGCAACTCTAATGTGATTCTAACACATCAAGCTACGCAGTCTAGTTCCAGCATTCAAGTCTCAGCATTGCTCTCATTTTGCAAAACATCCCTCCCTCAGCTTGGTTCATGTTTTGGAAGTAAGTATACAGTCTGTGAGTAAGTTGAAAGTGGTACTGACTGGTTTCTAGCTAGCAGGAAATAAACGTACGTATCAACAAAGCTTAAAAAAATAAAAGCCCCAAACAGCTTATGCACTAAGTATGATATTCTTATCTTAGGGCAAGTCCCCATATCCAGGGTTCCACATACAGATTTCATAGACATTCTCTAATTAGGACTCAGCAGAGTGGTGACAGTGAAATAACTGCACCAGGATTTCAAAGCTAGTAACCCAGTTAATTACATTTCCTCTTAAAAATGAATTGTGGATCTCCTTCAATAAAGCTATCCACAAAATACATAATAAATGTTGACGCAGTTTTAAAATATTTGAGGATTTGTAACAGTTTTTACCATTTTGCCAAGCTAGTTACTGTATTTAAACTAGAAACACTGATGGCTATTCCTTCTACAGTTCGTATGTTTGTTAGTCATTTCATTTGCTAGAGGGGAAGAGACTTTCTGCAGCCAGCCAGAGCCATAAATCACATCTGCATGAAGTGTTAAGTTTTGCTTCAAGTTTGGTTTGTGTACCTCCCCCATCTTGACTCCATCATTTCTCTACAGTTCCAAACTTTGCCTCTATTAGGAGAAGCTGCTAAAAAATAGCAGAGGCAAAGCATTGGCTATATGAAATATTTCAAAGTATTTCAACCCACAGGTGGTGACTTCTCCTAGAACTTCAACAAGGCTACCCATAAAAATACCTAACGCAAGACCATTAGAAAATCCAAAATGCACAGAAATTCAAAGCAACATAAAATGGAACATTACACTGACAATAAGCCCTCTTGCCATTGAAGTAGGTCCTTGGTCTACCCTAAATGAAAAAGGATCACTTGTAAAAGTAACATAAGTCAACGATAAGATTTTGTAATGCCTTAACACATACCTCTCCATTGCCTTTGCTATAAATACACAGAGTTCACACTCGAGGCCTCCTTTGCATCTTGGAGGAAGATCTAGCATGGGAGAAGTTGCTGCAGGCACACCACTGATGGCAAGTTCACTGTTAGAAATGACAGTGAAATGACACAAACTCCATAAAAAAATTATAGCCTTCTAGTTCTAAAGAAGGCACAAACCCAAGGAATTATGGAAAACGATGCAGTATGACTTTAATGCACTTTCCACTTCCTGCTTCTCTACGTTTTCAGAGGAGCAAGAAAGACCACCACAACTAGTATTTCAAATGTGAAATTGATGTCCAGTTTTTAGTCATGTGACTGAGCTGCCATAAGAATAAATTATGTTAACCTGTGGTGATGTCACGATTTGAGTAAGCATAACTCATCTCAACATCCATGTTATTAAACACCCCAGCTCTGCTCTCTCACTCTCTCCCTCCATTGTCTTATATTTGTGTGGTCCTGCAATGGCTTCAAAACCATGAGCTTAGTGCAAGATTTACCTCCATTTATAAGGTCCAAAATGAATAGCATGGCTTACAGCTCTTGGAATATTTATTGCTCGGAACTCAATCCACATCTGTAGCAAAGTGTTTTTCCAACAGAACAATACCCTGCCTGCCCAATGTGTGTGTGCGGGTAGCATTACGCTTTAAACCAGTTAAGCCAACAAACCCCACCACGTGGCTACAGCTATGCCAGCAGAAGCTTTACCCATACTGTATCATTTAGGAAGGTAATTACATTGTCAGAAAAACTTGAGACAGATATTATTTAGAGTAGATAAGGCTTGATTTAGATTGCCAATTTCAACACTGTTAACCTTTAAAAGAAATAACTATTTCAACGCTCCGAGTGCTTAAGAAAGAAGACAGGAAAAAGCACATCCTGGAATTTTACCAACATGCTTTTTCTGACAATAAGAGTGAGGAAGGTGTTGCCCACTCTCCCAGTACAAGCAAGGTACCTCAAACATCCAGTTCCAGAAGTCAGCTTAGACACAAGGGACTCCCAAAGGAGTACCTAAACAAAGAGACCAGTAACGAACTTCTTTCTTGTTATAACTATTTTTTATTTAATCCCAGATTACATGCAGTGACATTCTGAACAGTACCTCGTACATGTAAGGCACTTTAGTAACTGGCAGCTGGCACAGCAGCAACAACAACTTCTATTTTCAGTATTACCTAAATTGCAAAGGCTTAAAATAACTCACATTCAGCTGAAAACAAAGGAAATGTTAATACCTGGCTGTCTCATACTGCTTTTTGCCCATAAAATTCAGAGTAAATACTTCTTTTGAGTCTGTCAAACTTGGAGAAAAATAAAAACATAAAACAAGTAGTTCCACCCCTGGTCAAAGTACTTAACAGAAGACCTAAAAAAATCTGAGTCTGGGCTTTCTCTTTTCCAGTCTTGTATCACTTTTGCTCAGAAAAAAAATATATGCAAATATCATAACAAAAAACATTTTTTATGCTATCACACAGAAGCACCACAACTGCCAAAAATTAAGCATACTGAAATGTCAGTTTACCCATGTACACAGATACTTAGAGCATAAATAACAAGCATAGAATGCATAAAGGGTATTCTTTAGAATTATTGCATTGGTAACTTCATACTTAACTCCACATTACTAATTAAGCCTAGCAGATCATTTTAGACAAAGCTCAGAAACAGAGATATATCAAAGCTTACCTTCTCATGATTTTCTATCAGGATTTCAACAACGATATTCTGAAACTTCAGGTCCATGATGGCTGCTACAGTTTCTTCCTGTGGCCTCATTAAGGTTGGTCCAAATACTACTCCTAGATTTGCCACAGTCATTAGATTCCTCTTGGCATGCTTTGAAACACTTTTTGAAAAGAATTGAAGGAAAAAACAGGAAATAGGTTATGAAAAATTTCCATTACTCTTAGAAACTGCAGTCTACAAATGAAAACATTATATTTCCTTAATCTATGTTTTAAAAGTTTGTTTTCTGCAAAGTTCCTTCAAATAAAGTTTACCAAATACTGGAAAACAGAAAAAAACATTCTTCCACTAGCAATTTAAAAACAAAAGCTGTCTCTTCCTGAACTTAAATATAGAAAATGCACTTAGCCTTGGACCAGGGCAAGTGTGAAACCAACTTAAATTTGCTAACAGATCTCCACTATTCTCTTTGCCAGAATTTGCGAAAGGAAAGTATAATGTTCCCTTTCTCACTTCAATCAAACCCTCAACTCCTGGCAGGACTGCTAAAGTAAATACTTATATGGCTTCATTAACGGATTAAATTTCTGCCTTTCCCGCCAAAACATACACAGCATGAGTCAAACGTCTTGTCTGCTTTTGCACGTTTAGTTCTTTGTATTGTGTATGACAGCATCGAGATGGGCTCCAGCTCCAGCCACACTCAACTAAGGCCTTTTGTAGTTAAACAAAGGTAAGGACAAGAATTATGACAAGGTAGAAGAGCAGGTCATAACACTTACTTTGCTAAATGCTTCACCAAAATTTCCAGCATCTCTTTGTTCTTTTCTGGAAGCTTATGGACCAAGAAGTGAACGGCATTAACTCTAGATTCAGGACTCCCACTTTCTATGGAACATAGAAATAACTAACTCAAAAAACAGAAGAACAATAAAATGCACAGAAACACAAAGCTTCTTCCACCCCTGCATGGAAACATACTGCGCACACCTTGCTTCACCATTTCTGTATCACCAAAGGTAGCAATATTGAACATATGTGCTTTGTTTTCACAAGTTATCTTGTTCTAGAATTATCAACTTATTTACTTATTTTGCGAACTCATCTTTCAATCCACCTGCAAAAGGATGCTTTTGTTCACCTATTTTTAAAAATAGCTGTAGTTATTGTTTTGCTGCTTTGGACTCATCTGCTTACAAATATAGTGCAAGGTGAGGAGTGATGTTACTGGGTGCCACAGACTGAAACTGTACTACTTTACATTTTAGCATCATTAACTGATTATCCTTATCATTAGAATGTAGTTTTGTTGGTACTGCGCAGCTAATGATACTGCATTTGTGCTATCTTGCATTGGAAACTAAGATAACACATGCAGAAGGTTCATATGCTCAGAAGGGAAAATCTAATGACCTCTAAAGACACAGAGGAACAATCATGCAAAAACTCTACTGATAGACACTACTATGATAAAAAGCCCTGAGTAACAATAGCATCCCTCTCTAGGACAGTACAGAAATAAAGTAAAAATAAGCAAGGAGCTATTTTTGTGTGTTGCATGATGAAAAACTTTGGCCCCTACAGGTTTCACTAGCACAGATGAAAACAGGCATTTGTAACACATTAAAATAATCCCTCTTCCTATTTCTCAAAGTTGTATTAAAACACCAAATGGTATCTCAGTAGTGGCTACAATGAGAGGAGTGGAAGCATTTTTCTTGTGTATAATACTACTTAGTAAAAGGTACCTAAAGAGAAAAACTTACAACCTACTCTGAATGCAACAAGTTTTAACATCGGGACCACTCATCAGATCCCATTTTACTCTAAGGCAACTTTGATTGTTAAATGTATTACATATAAAATATCACCATATTTCTTCAATGCATATTGCAACTTTCTTTTTTTTTTCCTTTCCTCTCTACATATTGCTACAGATTCTAGGGTTGGCTTTTAATTCTTTTGCAGTGATCACCCCTGCACAGATTGCAAGAAAATAGGCTACCAAAATGCAAAACGTTTAGCTTCTATTCAGCTAATCAAAATTCAGACAGCCAGAAAAACACAAGCCTTCTTTAAAAGACTATTTTGCATACATGTGAAATCACACACTCTAATTAAAGACAGGCTAAGCAACTTAATCACAAAATACAGTCAAGACATACATAGCTTCAATCTACACTAATGTACCAAGAAAATAGAAGAATCTTTTAATTTTGGCCTTCTTTTTTTTTCCCCAAAATAGTGTCATAGAAAAGGATATTCCTTACAATTCCCAGTGTTGTTGGTTTTTTATAGCCAGCATAGGAAACAACACTGACTGCCTATTTTTAAGCATACCGTAACTCAAGATCTGCAATGTTGATTAAGTTTCCCACCCCACTACGTAGAATCAACCTCTCTATAAAATTATTTACTGCTTATGAAACCTGTATTATTTAAAACATGTAACTTAAACTGAATTCCTTTAATGAAATAGATTGTAAAATAGAGAAAAAAAATATAATTAAAAACTGCTGGCAAAACTTCATAGGTAAAGAAATTATTTTAACGCTTTCCAATACAAATGGGCATACTGTCTAGGTAAGTATGTTGAATTTTGTTTAAGCACTTGGTGTTTAAGATGTGCTTTGGCAATGAATTTCATGAGCTAATTTTCATTTTGAATTAAGGACCACAAGTGAACACATTCTGCAGTCCTGCAAAGCCGTAACAGCATCTGAAGAAGATACAGCAATTGTCTCAAAGTTTATATTAATTTTGCTTACCACAGTTTGCCAGAAGTGCTACAGGCTGGAATGAAAAATCAGCTAAATATCTGTTTGATACTTTATCAAAAATTTTCCTGCACTGTTTCCCTCTATCCTCTTCCAAAAAAATTCCATGTACATTAGATACCATACAACTGAACTACAAATGCTGTGGTGTTTACTCCAAGTCTGTATTTGAACTGCCACAGCGTAATCTGGCCTGCTCCTGCCTTTCTTCTACAAATATACGAGGAACATTCAAGCCAGCCTGGATACACAGCTAACCAGGCACTGAAAATAAGGGTCAGGCAGCTCTGCTTTAAGGATCCAAGTGAGCTTGAATTAGTGTAGCTTCACTAAGCTTCATACTTTGCATAAATGAAAGCAAAAAAAAAAAACCAACACAATTTAAGTAGATGTTTATCATTACATAATTAAGGTAATAAGAATGAATGTTGACAATGTCTATTCAAAAGTTTCCCATAAAAGCCAAAATTCCACTATGTTAAGTCTGTCACAACCTTGTCTGTCAATAGATAACATCATATATGACACATGCTAGAACTAGGTTAAAACCTATGTATTTTTAACACATTTATTATTTCTTATTGCTATGTTTTTATTGGGTTGAAGAATTTTTCTGAAAGTGCATCTGCAGTGTACTCCTAAGGCCACAACAGCACTGTAAAAAAAGCTTCCTATAACTACAGTAATGTATTTACTGGCAGGAATGATGAATTCTCCATGCAACTCGTATGTCATCAGTGGCTCTGGAAGGCTTCTGTAAAACAAGGATGACATAATAAATTTAGCTGTATTCTGTCTATCTGTGCTTACTCTAAGCAGCAAACCTTTTTAACATTCAGTATTATAATCCTCACACTGGAGGCAACCATTCTTACAGTGGTCTTTGAATGCAGTGATTTCCAGTGCAAACGTCAAACTTGGTATTACCAGAAAAACAAGACTAATTACATCCATTCATCTGTTTGGAGCAGTGTAGAGACACTCCAGCTGCTCCAACCAATGCGCCAGCTTCAACTGGGACGCGGCTCAGATGCCCCTATATAAATGTATATAGCATGGGGAACAAACAAGAGGAATTGGAGATGTGTGCACATCTATGGGGTATGATATCATAGGTATCACAGAGACATGGTGAGATGGCTCTTATGACTGGTATGTTGGAATGGAAAACTACAGGCTCTTTAGGAAAGAAAGACCCGGTAGGCAGGGAGGGGAAGTTGCTGTTTATGTTAGGGATAGGCTGAGGAGTATGGAACTCTGTCTGGGGACAGGTGAGCAATTGACAGTGAGTTTGTGGGTCAGGGTTAAAGGGAGAACAGCGATGGGTGACATTATTGTGAAGATCTGTTACAGATCACCCAACAAAGAGGAGTCGGTGGATGAAGAGCTCTATAGACAGATAGGAATAGCCTCACACTCGCAGGTCCTTGTTCCCATGGGGGACTTCAACCACCCCGATATCTGTTGGAGGGATGGCACGGCCTGGCATAAGCAATAGAGGAAGTTCCTCAATTGTGTGGAAGACAACTACCTTCTGCAAGTAATAGAGGAGCCAAGGAGAGGTGCCATGCTTGACCTTGTTCTCACCAAAAGGGAAGGGCTGCTGGAAATGGGACGCTCCAGGGCAGCCTTGATTGCAGCGATCATGAAATGGTCAAATTCGAGATCCTCAGGTCACTGAGAAGGGCGTGCAGCAAGCTCACTGCCCTGGACTTCAAGACAGCAGACTTTGGCCTCCTCAGGAACCTCCTCAGTAAGATTCCATGGGATATAGCCCTAGACGGCAGGGGATCCAAGACTGTTGGTTCATATTCAAGGATCACCTGCTGCAAGCTCAGGAGTAATACATCCCTACTAGAAGGAAGTACTGTAGGAAGGCCAGGAGACCTCCTTGGATGGATAAGGAGCTGCTGAGGAAAATTTGAAGGAAAAAAGAGGCTTATAAAAGGTGGAAGCAAGGACAGGCAGCCTGGGAAGAATACAGGGATGTTGTGCGGGAAGCTAGGGACCAGGTTAGGAAAGCTAAGGCCCACTTAGAATGAAACTTGGCTAGGGATGTTAAGGATAACAACAAGGGATTCTATAGGTATACTGCAAATAAAAGACAGGCTAGGGACAATGTGGGTCCCCTTCAGAAGCTATTGGGAGAACTGGCTATCCTGGATTTGGAGAAAGCTGAGGTGCATAATGACTTCTTTGCCTCAGTTTTCACTGGAAAATACTCTGATCACACCACCCAAGTCTTGGAAGGTAGATGCAGGGACAGTGAGAATGAAGACCCTGGGCCCACTGTAGGAGAGGATCTGGTTCAAGACCATCTCTAGGAACCTGAATGTACACAAGCCCACGGGACCTTATGAAATCCATCCCCGGGTAGTGAAGGAGTTGGCAAATGAAGCTGGTAAGCCACTGTCCATCATATTTGAAAAAAACTTGTCAGTCAGGTGAAGTTCCAGATGACTGGACAAAGGGAAATACAACCCCCATTTTCAAGAAGGGGAAAATGGATGAGGCGGGGAACTACAGACCAGTCAGCCTCACCTCGGTGCCTGGCAAAATCTTGGAGCAGATTCTCCTGGAAGGCATGTTGAGGCACAGGAAAAACAACAAGGTGCTTGGTGACAGCCAGCACGGCTTCACTAAGGGGAAATCCTGCATGTCCTAGCTGGTGGCCTTCCATGGTGGGGCTACAAAACCGATGGACAGGGGTAGAGATGCTGATGTCATCTACCTGGACTTGTGCAAAGCGTTTGACACTGTGTCACAGGACATCCTTGTCTCTAAGTTGGAGAGACATTAATTTGATAGGTAGACCACTCGGTGGATAAAGAGCTGGCTGGATGGCCGCACGGAAAGAGTTGTGCTCAATGGCTCAATGTCCAGATGGAGACCAGTAATGAGTGGTGTCCCTCAGGGGTTGGTGTTGGGAGCAGTCTTGTTTAACATCTTTGTCAGTGACACGGACAGTGGGATTGAGCGTGTCCTCACCAAGTTTGCCAACGACACCAAGTTGTGTGATTTGGTTGATACATTGGAGGGAAGGAATAACACCTAGAGGGACCTTGACACGCTTGTGAGGTGGGCTGATGCCAACCTGATGAAGCTTAACCATGACAAGCGCAAGGCCTACACTTGAGTCGGAGCAATCCCAGGCACACATACAGGTTGGGCAGAGAAGAGATTCAGAGCAGCCCTGAGGAGAAGGACTTGGGG
>JASSUY010039662.1:0-11145 GCA_032466535.1 Forpus xanthops | reverse complement strand
CACGCCCCCTCCGGCGGCCGCCGCTACGGGAAAAGCGCGAGGCACGCCGGGACCGGCATCACGGCCGCGCCGAAACCGCGCTTCCGGCGGCTCTGCGCGCTGATTGGCTGCTCGCCGCTACCGCCCCGCCTCCCCACCCCGAGCGACAGGAGCTGGGGCCAATCGGGTGGCGCGGCGGCGCGGCTGCGGTGCGGTGGTCGCGATGGCGGCGGGGGGAGAGAGCTCAAGGAGCGGGCGCGGCGGTGTTTCGGGGCTGCTGAGCAGCACGTTGAGCGGGCTCAACAGCGACTCCTACTGCGAGATCAGCCAGTACCGAGACCAGCACTTCCGGGTGCGCCCGGGGCGGGCCGGGCCGGGGAGCGGGGGAGGGCTGCGGCTGGGGCAGGGCCGTGCACGGAGCCGGCCTGCGGGGGTGACCGGCGGGGCCTGATGCCGTGCTCACCGCTCTGCGCGCTCCCCTCCGCCCTCAGGGCAGCAGGCAGCTGCAGGAGAAGTCCCTGAAGGTCTCATCTACGCTGTATGTGGGTAACCTGTCCTTCTACACCACCGAGGAGCAGATCCATGAGCTCTTCGCCAAGTGCGGAGACGTCAAGAGGATTGTGATGGGGCTGGACAAGATCAAGAAAACCCCCTGCGGTTTCTGCTTTGTGGAGTATCCTTTGTGGTTCCCTGCCACAGGCAGGCCATGTGCGTGGTTGCTCCCTGAGCTCTTGTATGGCCAGGGCACATGTTCACGTTCTCAGCTTTAGATCTGAGCGAAGCAGCAGAATAAGTCATGGCAGCATTCCCAGGCAGAGGGTGTACGCTTGTACAAGTCATACCCTGAAGTGTCTTTGCTCTCCTGTGAGGCCTGCCCCTCATGTTCAAACTCAGTCAAGTTTCACAGAGTATAAGAAAGTGTTTTAGACATTTCTTGCCCTTAGCAAAGCTTTGATATGTTTGTTTCATCTACTTTAGAAATAAGTGATCCTCAGCTACTTCTTGCCTGTGCAGGTGCTGGCATTCACGTTCAGAATCCTTGCTGAGTGGAACCTACTTTTAGTTTGGGTTTATATGCATACGGTATTTGATCCCATAGAGAAGAGCAGTTGGAGAAGGAAAGGCCAGAAGGCAAGAGTTTTATGCCTCTTAGATACAATAGTTTCCTTTTATTATCCTTGTACCCAACAAAAGAGTGTGCTTATTTCTCCTTATAGTATGCTTCAGGTACTACACAAGAGCAGATGCTGAGAATGCCATGCGCTTTGTCAACGGCACACGACTGGACGACCGCATCATTCGAACTGACTGGGATGCAGGGTTTAAGGAGGGGCGACAGTATGGAAGAGGAAAGACTGGAGGGCAGGTAAAGGCAATCCCAGTTCATGCCTTGAACTCAGTCCCCCTCTGACCACAGTCTAGCACGCTAGTTTTGTCTCATGCAGAAGAGTGTGTAGGCTGTAAGGACCTGATGATGAACTTTAGCCACTCCCAGGTTGTTTCAGTAACTGGTGCCTTGTGTTAAAAGCTAGCAATGGAACTTAATTCCATTCTTTGTAGGACTCCAAACTTCCTGCAGTGCAAAGCAGAATGGTACCTAAATTCAAGCTAACATTCTTAAAATTATATATATTTGCATGTAGGGGGACAGTGTAACTACCAGGCTAATGTCATCAACCAGTAGGCTGCCCCAATGCAAAGTGAGATTCCTTTGCAGATTTGGTGAAAAATATCCTTGGTGTAGGGGAGAAAATACCCTGGAAGCCAAGCTTAGCAATCCAGAAAGCAGGATTGCAAAGCTGAATGCCAAGATTTTGGGATCTTGTTTGCTTCTTGTCCAAATTAAAGACCTCAGCCATCAGATGTATCCTCACTTACCATTTTCATCACAATTACCACCTTTTTGGTAGATTGTCTGATGAGATTTCAAATGATTCAAAGTACTTCTAACCTGAACTTTAGCCCTCCACCAGCTGAGTAAGGAGGGGGTAGTGATCCTGAAGTCTAGCAGGAGACAGGCTATGCAGGATACTAATACCTGTGTTCCTGCTGTGCCCTAGGTACGAGATGAGTACCGGACAGACTACGACGTTGGAAGAGGTGGCTTTGGCAAGATTGTTCAGATGCAGAAGGCGAGTCATCAGCCTGCGGTCTATTAGTTACCTCGTGGATCCTAGCTCACAGAGGGCTTTGTCCTTCCAGAGCTAGCCCTGTTCTCAGATTCTGGATTGGGGTAGGGAGTGAGATCCAAGTTCCAGCAAAAGGTGACCTCCTTAGTCTCTGGATGTACGTGTATTCATTCCCCCTTCCTTCTGGGCTAGAGAGGATGTTCTGTGCTGATACAGGACAACAAGGGGAAAAAAAATGGAGGATTCTGGGGGAGAAGAAATGCAGCATATCCCACACACCTTGTGCTAGGATAGTCTTCACATTGCAGCTCAGCATGTGACTTTCTTCAGGCTGTGTCTGCAGCCATGCTTTCTCTCATGTGAAACTTAAAAGCTTACCACCATCAGAGCCCTTCAGACGCCTAGGCACCTTCTGCAGATAGATAAGAGACTGGGGTTTAATTTACAACCTCACCTGCTTACAAAGCAGTATCTCTCTTTGGCGGAGAGAAGTGGAACAAGGTATATCGTCCTCTTGGAGGTGCTTGTCTGTACATTTAGCCCCTGGATTGGTCAGGGCCTGCAGAGCATTTCTCTTTGTGATGCCCAAAGTGCTGTATGGCTTTTCAGATCCTCAGTGTTCATTGTGATTTTATTAAAAGTGGCTTGTAATGTTTTAAATAAATAGTTGGAATGTATCTGGCTGCGATGGAGTTAATCCCCCCCTAGCAGCCCTCATAGTGCTGGGCTTTGTATTGTTGACTAGGTATTGACTAGGTGTTGACAGCACACAGGCTGCTGCTGCTGAGTGCTCCCCATCATCAAGGCAGTAATCCAACATTCCCCCATCACCGGTAGGCTGGGGCTGGGCAAGATCTTGAGAGGGGACGGGGTCAGGACAACTGACCCCAGCTCACTAAAGGGAATACATTCTTCCCTGTGAAGGTGCTGAGGCGCTGGCACAGGGTGCCCAGAGAAGCTGTGGCTGCCCCATCCCTGGCAGTGTTCAAGGCCAGGTTGGACACAGGGGCTTGCAGCACCCTGCTTTTGTGGAAGGTGTCCCTGCCCGTGGCAGGGATTGGAACTGGCTGAGCTTTAAGGTTCCTTCCAACAGAAACCAGTCTGTGGTTCTATGATATTCCATGCCATATGGTGTCTGCTCAGCAATGAAAGCTAAGAGAAAGGAGGAGAGGAGGGATATTCATTGTTCCTACATTTGTCTTCTGGAGCAGCCACTATGCTTGCTGAAGCCCGATTTCCTGAGAATTGGCTGGACATCACCTGATGATGGGCAATAAAGAATAAATCTCCTGTTTTCCTTTGCTTCTGCACACAGCCTTGTTTCTGTTTCATTAAACTGCCTTTACCTTGATCCATCAGTTCTTTTCCATCTTACTTTCTTCCCCTCTGCCCTGGCAGCAGAGGGGAGCAGCATGGTGGGCATCTGGCAAGCAGCCCAGGGCAGCCCACTGCTGTCCTTTTTGGTGCCAAACACGGGGCCTGAGACAAGGGCAGTTCTGTGCCCTGCGGGCTGTAGCTGCAGCAGTTACTCAGGAGCAAGCCTCTGTGTGGCTCACCAAGTTTGTTGACTGCTGACTTGGGAACATGTTGGTACAAACATGGCTCTGTGCTTTGCCCTGGCACTGATGGCCTTGTTGTGTGGAAAGGATGAGGGAATACACCTCTCTCTTCCTACCTGGGATTGATGCGAGTGGTTTTATTACCTAATAGGTAATAAAAGACTCCTGTGGTCCTTGCTCACCCTTACATAAGCTGTTTGATACTACCAGCACGCTGTGGGGTTTATGGAATCTGGTGTCATCCTTGGGTGAGGCAATACTGCAGCGTGCCCTGAGGTGGCTGGTCCCTGGGTGCAGGGTGTGCAGAAGGGTTTGGGCAGGTGTCACCTCTCACAGCCTGGAACTTCAAAACTGAACAGGCAAGTAATCCTGGCAAGCTGCTGGGCCAGCTGACAGGAGGGTGCCTTGCTTACCCCTATGAAACCAGCATCTTCTAGCTCTGTACTATGGCTTGGCCTATGCCTCCTGAGCCACTGTTCAGTACTGTCAGAGAATTGTGGTTTAGACGGACCCAAACCACCTTTGAGTACCCTGACTGAGGCTGGGGTGCAAACTACATCTGAGAACATAATGGTAGAGAACCCAAACTGCATCTGAAGACAGCAGGGTTGAGATAAGGGCCCAAACAGCAAATTTGTTCCAGTAGTGAAAAAGAAAGTGTGGACAAGGAGGTCAACAGGTCCATATCATCAGTAAGAGAGGAGAAAGAAGAAGAAGGGTTTGACCAAGCAGCTGGTCCTTCAGACAGGAAACTCGAGGAAGGAGTGAGGGAATTCAGACAAGAAGCAGAATTTATCTGGTCTCTGACCTCACCAGAACATTGAGACGTGGAGAGATTACAGCTGCCAGAGGGATGAGTGGATTCCTGCCTGTCACCAGGAGCTGTTTATAAAGTGTCTGAGGAAGACAAGTCCTTACTTTCCAGACCAGCAGGTTCTAGAACTTTATCTATCCTACCCCTATTCCACAATCAGAGGAGTGTTTAAAGCAAATCAAAGGCCCAGTGTGTGCTTCAGAGAGCAAGGCACCAAGAACTCCCCTGTGTTTCTGACGGGCTTTCTTCCCCTTTTCAGAAGAATATGACTGAAGAACCTGTTCTTTGGGTCCAAACAGCAGACCAGAGGAGATGAAAACCTTCCTGAGCTGTTGCCGACAGCTGGGCAGGTAACTCCACTGGGGAAGTGAAATCCTGCCCATGAACTCCCCAGTTGTATTATGCTGATAATTGCAGCTGCTCCCTGCCCAGTAATGTGTAATCATGATTTTTCAGGCATTATCTCATCCCAGACAATAGAAACAGTTGCACACCCATCTGCAGCCCAGGCACATAATTCAATTCAGTTTAGCACTCTCCTTACCCCCAGGTCTTGATAACTGCATTCACATTTAGGTTGTTGAAATGCCTCCTACCTGTTTGCTCTGCCAGTCAGGCTGCAGCACCCATACAACTGTCACAGCCTTTGAGGGAGCTGCATGTTCAGTCTTCAGGAGGTTGAAGCAATGACAGCACTGACAAGAGCCCGTGATGCAGGCTGCTCCTGAGGTAGAGGTGGAGTGAAAGGAGCAGGACATTGACTGAAGAGCAAAATCTACAAGCAATCATCTGTCCAGCCTGGCAGAGCAGCATCAGCACAAGGTTCCCTGTGGAGAACATGAATTACAGAGGGAATAATTGCCTGGGCAAACAGCAGGGAAGCAGGAAAAGTAGGAAGATGAGCAGAGATCTCAGCCATGAAACTCTAGAATTAGCATATTTGCTGTAGGGAAAGGTAAGGCAAGTTCCAGCTTGCTCGTGGAAGAGCCTGGTGTGACCTGTTGGACACATCAGTCCTACATATCTGACATAACATAGAGGAATTTGTTGAGGCAGGTGCCTGGGCTGGTTTATGACTGCAGGAGGCATCTGTCCCTGCTTTTGTGAGATGCTGTGATTTCAGCTTTACGCAGATCTTCTTGCTCCAGTCACTTTAGGGGGAAGCAAGCCCCATACCAAGGCTAGCAATCTATGCACTGTTCCTCTTTCAACGTAACCTTTGCAAAGAGATTTGTGCTGACTTTTATTCAAATACATGTATTTGCTGAAAAGAATCCACCTCATATACTACAGCTACAGCAAATGTCAGGATCCCTCCCTCCTCCTACGGCAATCCCAGGCAGAGCCAAAGTGAGATGAGAAAGCTCACAAGTCAGTAGGTGCTCGCAGCTCTGTGCCTGTGCTGCCATGTGTAGATACCCCCATGGCCTGTGCTGCACCGGTCAGAAAGGTGTCCTTGCCAAGAGTGTTCCCAAGGATCCTGGCCCAGCTCCTGGCTGGGGCTCACTTTGTGCCTTGGAGACTCAGTCTCCAGGACTGCCTTCCAGCCACCTTTCACCAGCACATAAAAGTCCTATTATGAAAGAAACCCCTTTGTCCTCACATTGCTATGGCAGTGCCAAGCAAACAGACTGAGACCTGATGAGATCCAAGAGAAACGAGGTGCAGCTTAGCAGCAAGCACATGGCTGCCTCTCCAAGGCATGCTGGAAGCAGAGGCCCCATTTCCCTGGCCAGCAGCCATGCTCTTTCTGTAATGAGCTGAGTTCATGCCAGCACCAACCAAAGGAGCTTAAACCACCCTTCAGGCTTCCCGGGGGATCAGGAATTGGACTCCAGTGAGTTTCTGCTGGATCCCTTGTGATCTGAGACATAATTCCTCCCAGACAGAGAAATTAATCAAGTGGAGCAGGTTGGCCAGGAAACGATGCTCCTCCTCAGGCTCCTCAGCCATGGCTTCTCTCAGAGACACCACCACCTGCCTGGGGAGGCTGCCTCAGCAGCTTTCAGAATCCACTTTAATCCCAGGAACAAGAGCATGCTTTAGAGGAATGGCAGCATGATTGTCATGGTGCTCCCCAAACACCGGTGCCCTTAGAAGACACTGCTCACTTTCCACTCCCACTGGTGTCATACAGGATCCCACACTTTGCCATACACCTGGAGCCAGGCCCGCCATGCTTGGCATCACACTGCTTGGTAGATGAGGTGAACTGCCTTATCCTCCCCCCCACAGAAGCAGTAGACCAGCTCGTGTGGCTGGGCACTGTCACACCCCAGGAAATAGATCTTAGAACCACAGCCTGGTTTGGGTTGGAAGGGTGCTTAGAGCTCATTCAGCTCCAGCCACTGCCATGGGCAGGGACAGCTTCCACTAGAGCAGCTTGCTCAGAGTCCTCTTCCCAGCCATCTCCTCTTCTGCCAGAGCCACCGTCAGCTCCCCAGGCAGTGCTGGTGTGGCTGCACAGCTCCAAAGGGTGCTGTGGCCCATGCTGACGGAGCTGAGGCCTCTCACCCAGCTTGTGGCACCTGCATGCGCTGCACCCGAGCCATCTCCAGCCTCCCTGTCCCTGCTGCACCATGACCCTTCCTCTTGCATGCACATGCTGCCTCCACCGTCTCCTCTCCACACTGCTTGTCTCCACGGTGGGGAGGGTGTGGGTGGGATACACTGCAAGAGGGACTCCAGGAGTCCTGAGGGGCGCGGACACTGGGCACAGGCACATTGTCATCACTGCCAGCACAGCGTTGTCATCCCTGCGCTGGGCTGTGGCAGAACCTGCCCTTCGGCTGGCTTGCAGCACAGGCAGGGAGCAGGAGCAGGAGCCGGGCCATCAGCAGCAGCCTTGGGGAGGCAGGAGGGGAGAGGCGAGCAGCAGGTCATGGAGCCAGGCCTGCAGAGGCAAAGCGAAGGGAGCATAAAGGGGTGATGAGGGAGCTGGCCATCTGCTGTGGCGTGGGCTGGGGGGATCATGAGGCACACGCATCCTCCTGCCAGCACCTGGGTCACGGTGAGCTGAGGGGTTGGGACCTGCCTGGAGACTGTGAGTAAGGAGCGATAGGAATCTCCCAAGCACCGCTTTAATCTGCCGGGCTCCCCTGGACCTGCAGCACAACAGAGCACTGAGTGCTTTGCTCTATCACACCAAGGACCCTCTCTGTCCTGGGGGGCATTCCCTGGATCCCGGGGTTTGGGCCCTGCTGATGGATTCATCCCACTACGAATCTCTGCTCCCCTGGCTGGTCACCCGTGGAGAGGAGGATCTGAGGGTACCTGCTCACTGCTCCAGCAGGGAAGAAGGCAGTTCATTAACTCCTCCTGTTGCAGTGTGGACCAGCCAGCCTGTTGGAATTCCCAGATGGAGCACTGCACCCATAACTTGGGCCAAACGCAGCCCCAGCCAACAGCCCTTCAGATCCCCTGTAAATCCAGGGCAGGAGGCAAAAGGGAGATCTCAAATTAAGCCTGGCCCCCACGCTATAGCCGGGAGGAAAGCGCAGGAGCCAGCCCTGCCTGTGCTCCTGCCCGTGCCCGCTCTGCACAGCGGCCATCAGCGGTAGAGGCGCAGGCAGAACAGCTCCAGGCTTGCCTGGCTCCCTGCAGGGCTCCACAGGGAGGCTGAGGGGCAGGCAGCAGCAGAGCACAGCCTGTGCTCTGGATCTGGATGGAAATTCCCCTGGCGATGGGCGAACCGCAGGCAGCTGTGTGCAGAGATGGCGAGTAGGCTCTGCTGATTGCTGCCTTTCCTCAGCACAGGGAATGGACCCTCCCACAGTGGCGCTGAAGGGGAAAGCTCATCCTGCCGACCCAGCATCCAGGAGCCTTCACCTGGAACACGCTTCCTTTCTGGCCCCCTCTGCACAGGAGAGCCCCGGGTGCTATTGGCACCTCTCAGGCCACATGCAGGCTGGAGCATCAGGGACAAGGGTGGGTGCTGCCCTGTGCCAGTGTGCTCAGGCTCAGCTGGGTGCTCTTCACCACCTACTGCTGTGCTGGGATGCCCCATCCCTGGCAGTGCCCAAGGCCAGGTTGGATGGGGCTTAGAGCAAGGTGCTCTAATGGAAGGTGTCCCTGCCCATGGCAGGGGTTCGGGCTGGGTGAAGTTTATGGTCCCCTCCAGCCCAAACCAGTCTGGGATTCTATGATTCCATATACAGTAATGCCAATGGGGCCCAGGAACGTCAGAGGTGCTGCCGAGTGGAGGATGTGAGATGCAGTTCGCAGGGGGAGAGAGGGTCCCTCTAGAATGGGGCTGGGGCAGCCTTCCCAGCAGGGGCCTGGTGGTGGACATGGCTGCTGCCCGTGGCAGGATGGCACTAACCCACTGCACAGCACCAGCACGGTGTCAGAGGGCTGCTCCCCTGCTTGGCTGCTGTGGTGGGACCTGGGCTTCCAGCACCCTGGCCATGTTCAGAGCTCTACCACTCCCAGTAGGTGCCCAGGCTGGGACCAGTGCTCTGTAGGATGTTCTGCAGCCAGGCATGGGCATGCCTGGGGCACAGACCCACACATGGGCATAGCCATGGGTGTGCACACGTGCACAGAGACACAACACAAACGCATGGGGTGCCGCAGCAGTGCCAAGGCACGGCAAGGGCTGCAGCCCTGTCACAGGCCATTTGACCACTCGGCTTGCACAGCAGCACCCGGAGTTGGGTCAGGGTTCCAGGGGGTTATGGGCTCATGGGCAGGAGATACCTGTGGGTGAAGGGGTAGAAATCATTAATGAAATGGATTCAGGCATTATAGCCCTGGCCTGGCTTCAGCCCTTGGAACAGTGAAGAAAACACCAGGTACTATTGCCCTGGTCCAGCCTAAGCCTTGGGAACTGTGAAGACAACAATGAAGGGTAAAGATCGGTTAGCAAAACAAAGCAGGCAGTTTGCAAGATAAAGCAGGATGTGCATCTCAAAGACAGACCAAACGATGTAAATATTTGTAACCCTTAGTAGTTTTGCTGAATCCAGATGACAAGGAAGTAAGAGAGTGGAAAGTTACTGCTTAGCACTTAGGAGACAATGAAAGGGATGCAAGACGGGAAATAAACGACTTCATTTGTAACAATTTAATTTGTAAGGTCTCCACAGACACCTACCGGGCAGGATGGTGGGACCAGTGCTGCACACTGCTCACAGGCATGACCAGGGGAGCTGGAGGGCCTGCGAGGAGCCAGTGCCAGCCTGAGCCCCTGGCAGAGCACCCTGTGCCACAGCCCCTTCTGCTGCGGGCAGGGCTCAGCTCCAGCCCCGGGGACAGGCAGAGCTGATGGCACAGGGCCCACACAGCTGACCGGGCAGTGACCCTGCCAGAAGATAGAGCTGCCAGACCCACGCGGGATCCATCTGCCCGGAATCAGTTTATGTTGAAAAATAACCTGTCAGAGCTGACTTAGACCAGAGCAGAACTGAGGAATTATCATCTCCCATGGCTGCAGCCCAGCTCCTGGCACACTTCCTCTGCATTCCTCTGCCATTGCTGGAGCCTCCAGGGGATATTCCCAAGACCTTCACTGCTGCCACTTCCCTGGGAGCTGGTGTCACAGTGGTGACCACCCCTGTGGCTGGTGTCCTTGCGAAGGGGTGCCAGCAGCACTGGATTGAGCTGGCCTGGAGCCCTGCTGCATGGTTCTCTGCCCCAGGGAGAGGGTCTGGGCAGGGAGCTGACCCAGCACCACAAACCCCAGTCTGCACTGGCACCGGCTCAGCACCCAGCCTGGCAGCAAGTGAGGTCCTGCCCAGGGGTTGTGATGGCAGGGCATTAACACAGGAGGCAGCAGGACCAACAGAGCCAAGCACTTAAAAAACCATTTAGTTTAATAGGTATAAAAGTCAATATTAAAGTACCAGCTCTACAGAGACATATGAGGTTGGACACTGGTATGGTTACACCATGGACATCTTCACAGACACCCGAGCTGGATGCTCACACCAAGCAGCACTGCCAGGCAGCACGGGGCTCAGCACGGACAGCACCAGCCCTGGATGGTTAAAATCCCACCCCAGGGAGCACGATGAGCAGGGCAGGTGAACAGGGCATGGCACAGCAGTTTGCATGGGCAGCGAGCAGGATGGGGAACACTCCCCTCATGAGCAGGGCCCGGGCTGGGAGCTCTGCTCTGGCTGCCCCGGTGGTGAGCAGCATAGGTACCCAGACAGAGCCGATGAGAGGGAAGGCTGCGGTGCGGAGCTCGGGGTGTAGAGAGAGCCTGCATTGCTCTGCTGAGGGGAGGGTGTGCGATGGGCAGAGCTGAGCTCTGTGCTCCCTGGTGGAGGTCCTCCTGCAGCAGGGGCTGAGCTGAGGGACACTGTCAATGGGCTGAGAGATGTCAGGGGAGCTGAGGGGGAACAGCACTGCTCCAGGACCTGACTGTGCAGGGGCCTCAAGCATCTGCTGTAGCTGATGCAGGAAAGGAGGAGGGCATTAACCCCGGAAGCTGGGAAACAGCAACAGAAGAATACAACAGAAAGAGGAGGAGGAGGACATTTAAAAGCAAGGGGCTTCCTTCTAAATCTGCTGTCCCCACCCAGAACCACTTTGCTGTCCTGCAGGGGGCTGATGAGGAACCACACTCGCGCCATGAATAACCGGCTGATGCACTGGTAGAGATCGCTACTGGTGCTGCCAGGAAAACACAGCAGGCTGTAGTGGTGGGGGCTCTACTCTG
>JASSUY010039660.1:0-22892 GCA_032466535.1 Forpus xanthops | reverse complement strand
TGTTATCAGCACTGTTCCTAAGCTGAAAAATCCATAACACAGTGCTACACCAGCTACTGCTTAAAGGAAAAAAAAAATATGACTGCCGCTGCTGAACCCATGACACCATGCAGATGAGGGAAGTGCCTTTTCATAGACCATATGTTTCCCTGAAGATATGGGCATATATCCTTAAGCTAAGATAAAGAATACTATTTTTTTTTTTGTCCTTGTTTATAGAGCAGGTAAAAGAAGAAAAGAAAATGGATCAGTTGGAGTCACAGCTCCAGAAAAGAAAAAGTACCCAAGTCTTCTCCAGCCCCTAAGTCACTGCATGTCTTAGAGAGGATAGAAGTTGCTGGAATCATCAGGAGAGAGTTTTATGTGTTAGCACCTGTTCTGTGTTTACTAGACATCTGGAGTATTTCCCTGGAGTCTGTGGCTTAGAAAGATATAAGAACCAAATTTGATTTGAGAATCTTTATGTTCTAACCTTCTTAACTCTCTTACACTGTAGTGCTCATCCCAAATATGCATGTATTTTCAGCTGCTGGGACTTGTGAACTCCTTAAGAAAAGGAGGCTAGTGAGCAAGAATGTCATATATATTATATCGTTTTTGTTATCCAATTAAGTAGCTATTTTTGGAATGGCTGAAAGGAGGCTAGGTTGCACTGTGGCCTCTGGAATTTTCATCCTGACCCAGACCTCACTTTAAATGGGTTCTTGTAACAAACATGGAATGATTTAGGCAAGCATCTTTAATGCCTGTAGGCTGGTGCTTCTGTTAACTATACATAAAAATTGGGGCAAGTTTGTAATTCCCGGCCATGTAAGTAAGATATAGTGCCACTGTTGAAGAGTTTGGTATGTTAGGTTTGAAGATCTTAAAAATAGTGCAAGAAACAATGAAACCTTAGGGACTGTCTACTTTTAAAAAGCTGGGCAGGTAGTGAACTCTTAAGCAGATTTTTAAGTGTTGTGGATGTTAGAAGTGTGGACTGCACCTGAAGCTTCTTCAGAAATTTCTACTTTCACCTTTCATTTTAAGACATATCTTAAGATGGCTTTACAGTGGTGTATTCTGGACAAATATGTTTAATACCAGAGATGTTAGTGGGAAAAGGTTTGCTGTTTTGAGATCTAAAGACTGGTATTTCAACTGGAGCATAATGCGTCTTGGTTACTGTGTTACATCTGGAAGTGCTAGTTCATTATGATCATAAGAAGGGCACTCACACTCTGTAAAACAGCACTTAAAATGCCATTTATTGGCGCTAACACTGTAAAGAAAAAGGTCTTTTCAGCTTTTACAGGATTTTCTTAAAACAGTTCTATTAATAATTTCTACTGTCAAAAAAAAAAGCATGTTCACATGAGAACTTCTTGCCTCATTTTTAGATAAATGCAACAGCACAGAGGTAGTGCAATCACTGTATTGAGTGGGAGCTGCCTCTGTTACTGTGGGTAGGCTAAGCTTATCCTGCAGCCAAGGAATATGCACAGTGCAGGCTATAGCAGAACTATACATGTAGCATAGAGAAGCATAGTCATGCAGTTACTCCGGTTAACTGTTGTTTGGATAACAAACTCCTCAGTACAATGGTTTTCTGGTTGCGATCACTACAGTTACAGCTGTGGAATTTTAGAAAACTTACTTGGTGCTGTGTCATGAATAAATACTATGTTATATTGTAAAGTAATAAATTCTATTTTTTAATGTTATGTTTGAGATTCAGTTTCAATCTCTCTGAAAAGGTCTGGACTCTGATAGCTGCTTAAATCCTATTCTGCCTGAGACTGACTTTTTCATCAATTCATTCTTAGTGATGGAAAGAAATGTCACCATGATACCTAGCAATCTCTGCCAATTTTCTTTTAGATTGTTTGATTATTCTTTTTTTTTTTTTTTTTTTTTTTTACAGTTTCTTTGGTGACTTGAGGACCAAAAGCTGTACCTTGGAATTTATCTGATGGTTTTCTAAGGATCAGGGCCCACACTTTCTGTGTAGTAATTCATCATGTAGTAACCCACTTGTGGGAGAAGTGGGCTTGCACATCTCAAACTAAATGCAATTGTTATAAAGGCTAATTTTGTTATAAAAAAACCTCAACACCAGCACCGACATTTCCTTTATTGTGCTCTTTGATGGGAGATAAGCAAGCAGTGCTGGGTGTGTGGCAAGTCGTCACTCCACCTAAGTCGCACACCGGTGGGGGGGGTTAAAAGAATAGATATTTATTACACATAAACATGCATATTCAGTAGGTGTCTGAGAGAAAAGTGGGGATATTACAATTAGTTTAGGTACTCATTGTCATAAGCCACTTCCCTTTTGGCGCTTGCTCACTGCCCTAAAACAGTCATGCGCAAGGGTCTTCAAGATGAAGCAAGCCATCTTTCTCCTGTGGGCGGGGATCTTCAAGATGAAGTAAGTAGTTTTCTTCAGGCTGCACTTTTCACCTTTAGCACAGTCTAAATGCCTCAATCATCACCAATTAATTAAAACCAGCTATGTTTGCAGGTTTCTGACAGCTGGATAAGATTTAGAGCAGAGTGGTCTTCATACAAGCGATAAGAAACACCAGATGGGCAGATGAGGGGTACCCGAATCTGTCAGATTTATGGGAGGCCTTGTTTTAGAAGGACTACTAGATCTTATTATCACATCGCAGACTTGCAACACAAACATTGTAAAAGGGCTATTACCACTTCACAGACTTACAATACAAACATTGTTCTCTAAGTTAGGATAAAAGTATTTTAACCCCATGTTTTCTAAACGCTTGCTTTTCTTATACCCAATGAAGTTATGGATGGCGACTTTTTATTAACATTGCCTTGGATATAATAACTCAGTTTCTCGTACAGTTACTTTCCGCCCCATATTAATGGTTTCTTGTTTCATGACTTTCTTCACCATATTTTGTAACAAACTATCTATTCTCTATTTCCTTTTTTAACATGAATCATAATGTATTCTATCACACAATTTAAGCACAGACATTGTATTTGCTTTTGATTCCCTTTTGAGAAGGTGATAAAAGTTGCTTAGGTTGGTAAGCCACAGCACTACACAGTACCTAAACAGGGTGCTAGGAGGGAGCTGTAGTGGTATCCTACCTCTTATGGGTATTTGGAGACAAACATTTCATTCCTTCCTATGCCTTTAATGCAGCAACTAGACCTGAAGTTCCTCCCTGTAAGTGCCTTACCTGATTATTTATGCAGCCAGAATATTCTTTCCAGAATTTTACCAAATGAATTTCTACCTGCCGTAGGTCAGAAAAAGGATGTAGCCGCAGCCAGTGCAGTCTTCTGGTTGGAATGTTCACCTGTAAGAAATTGGCTTGTTTCCTGCTATGTCACTAAGACATGGCATGAACAATGATCACTGCTATGGATATACTGTTCAGCTTTTCTTGAAAGATAACCCATCCTTTGTTCTAATTTTATTGGGTTTTCACAATTTGTAGCCATTTAAAAATATGTGTCAAGTTTAAGACATTTCATTAGATTTTTTCCAGGGCTAATAGAAGAGGCAAAATTTATCCTCTTATTTTGGGCATGTATCTTATGACAGATTTAAGTTTTTCGGAGGTGTCTCTGTGGTGGCTCCTGATGGAACCAAGAAGACTAATGCCGGCTAAGTATCTTTAACTGCTACAGTAGCTGCACTTAAGTCTCAGCTAAATGTTTTGCTGAAGGAAATTAAAAATCCCTGAGGCAGATGAGGGTTTGAACATCTGCACTCTTGACCATTTTACTGCTAGTTTGGAAAACAATTTTTAATTTTGTGTTAACCATCCTACTCCTTCTCGAATAGTTTGATTTCATTATATGATATGAATTATCTTATGTCTATTTCATATTTTGTTAGTTTCTTTTACATAATGTGAACTTCTCAACCATGACCTTTCATCAGAAGACTAATCGCTTAAAGAATATTCTTTGAATCTGGAAATTCCTGAATGTGCATACCAAAGAATAATTAAATATATTTTGCAAAAGGAAGCAGAGAGCAGAACATACGCAAGGAATTTGTGACTAATTGTTGGATTTATTCTGTAAATATGTAGAAAATAATAGAAAATAAAATACTTCTACTGTGCTGAAGTACTCAAGCACTAGAATGTTAACCTTATCAATAGATGTTTCAGGGAGACTGCAAGAATCATCTTTGTGTCTGAAGAAAACAGTTGAATCATTCTTTAAAAAGGACTAAAATGAAATAGCTTATTATTGTTTCACTTTTCTTTGCAGAGGATTCAGTTTAGTGCTTTAAGCTGAGAAAATACTCATATTCATTGGCATACGGGTATGTTCTGTTAGCAATTAGAGGGCCAGATATATTTATGTTAGTGGAAACTTCCTAAGAAATGAAATGTTCTGCAAGATAAAATGTAAAACTCTCCATTAATCTTCATTATCTGCTCTAAAGATCTGGAAAGTCAAGATACATCCAAGATGTTATGTGAGATAGAAGTGCAGTCATGTACTAACTTTTTGATACCTTAACTTTTCCATTCCACACAAGATTATCTGGCATTAAATAGTTACATATTCCTCCCCCTATATTCATATTCTATTTCTAATCAGAGCCTGTATGCTAGTTTGAGCCATTAAGTTATCTGCAGTAGATCTCATCGGTCATGATTTTCAGCATTAATCAGCTTTGGGATAGCAGAGGCTCTTCAAGGCCCACTACATACACCTTTAGTGTGTTATGACAGGAGTGCATGACTATTTCAAGATGCCTTGCATCTTGAATATTTCGGACTAGGTGGTATATTTGAACCAGCAAGTAAATCAGAGACTAGGAATCTGGTTTAATCATTTCATTACTACTGCTTCAACTGCAGAAGTGGCAAGAGATGCAAAAGAGGAACAAGTTGACCCAAAGGTAGTCTCTAGAGAACACTTGCCAAGTGTGAACTTTTGTATTTTGCCTCTTTCTTTCTTTAGATAACACACTCCTTACTCACAGGTGGAAGACCAGAAAGGATTATTATAGTATCTAGTAATTTCTCTTGTTAAGTAGGCCATAGAATTACACCAGATCATCTGTGTACTGAAAACAGTGTTTGTCTACTGGGTTTCCCTAACACATTTTGGTGAAATCTGATATCAGTTATCTGTCTAGCGCATCTTTAAGTGAGAAATTTTATTAACCTTGATGGCTACTTTATTTGCTTTTTAAAGGAGCAGTATAAACAAGCATAACAACAGATGCTTTTTAAAACACTTTATCTTAGTTTCAGTTGGGCAACAATACAAATACATCAGCAGTTGAGGATGCTTGGCCTTCTGGTCAAAAATTTGGGGAAAATATTCCTGACTTGGTTTAAAAGAGAAATTATTTAAAATATTGCAATAATATATATTACCCTAGAGATGTACTCCAAATGATCCAGAATTGTTAAACTTCCTCATATAGAGTTCTATATTAATAAGCTTGTAATTTTTAAAAAATGCTTTTTTCCCTGGAAATAAAAATAAAATCCCTTCATATAGAACGAGCATTTTTTAATAAGCTCTCTGAATTCTGATCATGACATCAAGAATCTCTAATGATAAGGAAAGAAAACTGGATGAAAGGATTATTGAGCAGATGGTACAGAGAGCAAGTAAACAGCGGAGAATAGGTTCTTTAAAAATTACCTTTGAATGTTGCAGTACATTGGATATTATGCAATCAATTAATCAACCAGATTCATATCATTTCCAAAAATTTTCCAGCAATGAATGTTCCTTTAGGTTCAATTGTTGGGCACCACTGGAGAAGCCATAGAAATTATTGAGACAAAAACATAGAGGCCATCATCAAAAATGATGTTTTATTTTTGTTTAATTTTGCATTTTGATTCTCTTCACATGTTCTGCTGGCCAATTCTGAATGGCTGCAGGGACCTGCCAGAAATCCATTGTTCAATGTTTTGATATAGCAGACACTTTTCTGTACATCCAGAAGGCAGGTTTTCAATTGCAATGGGATGTTTGAGACTAGCATCACCAAAAAGCTATGTATGAGAAAAAGTATGTGTGAGAATATTTTTTTCCACAGGTGATTTTAAAACCTTAGGAAAATGTTTAGATTGTCCAGGATATTTCTTATTGCTGTATTCCTAATCATATATCTGAGCTTTTAGCACACAGGAAAGCACTAACTACCTGGCTACTTCTTGAGCCTTTCTCAGAATCTTCCAAGATAAATGTTCAATGCACAAATGTGTATGAATCATATTAAAAGGTACTTTGGCATGTCATATATTTTCTCCACTCTGACTAGTCACATCAGTACATAATAATGATTACTTGCCACCATTCCTACCAGATGTGCAAGTCAGGTTCAAAATAAAACTTTAAAAAGATCGTAAGTTGTTCCAGTTAGGGCTGAATTAATCCCTACCCATCTCTAATAGAGCATTCTTGAACAAGATGCCTATGTAAGTGCTACTTGCATAGTGCCTACATAGAAACTAGCACAAGGAGTTGTTTTGTTTTCTCCAGTAACAATTTTCAAGATGGTTCCTCACAAGTAATTGACTTACTTCCACCTCTAATGGGAGTACTTAAAGATGGAATACTTGTCCTTGAAGAGGCTGGGAAAGAAAGGATAACAAAGACACCATCCCTTAGAAGATGTAAATAGTGTAGTTAAAAGGTGCTTATCTAATGTAAATCAAAAAGTTTCCCAGTCCTCCCTGTTTATATTGTGGAATGGTCTTGGAAGTTAGGAATCTGATTCCTTTCAAAAGGAATCAAAAGATGTAGGATGTGGTCAGGAATAGAATTTTTTTTCAGGGAGATTTAATATGGATCAGATACTCAACGCCATCTTTTTTGCAATACAGATTTTCTTCTATCAGACTGCCCTATTTGCTGATGTAGACATAGCCAAAGTCTTCAATCCTTGAAGCACCTTCTGGGCTTTCAGTCCTGAAGAGAGAGAGAACGCACCAATCATGGCCTTATTTTTTTGTCTTTCATTCACTACTGATGTAATCCAAACCCTTGTGGGAATGAGAGCTTTATAATAATAGTTACTAAAGCACACAGTAATAGAATTATAGAATCATAGAATAGTTAGGGTTGGAAAGGACCTTAAGATCATCTAGTTCCAACCCTCCTGCCATTCGCAGGGACACCTCACACTAAACCATGTCACCCAAGGCTATGTCCAACCCGGCCTTGAACACCACCAGTGATGGAGAATTCACAACTTCCCTGGGAAACCCATTCCAGTGCCTCACCACTTTTACAGTAAAGAATTTCTTCCTCAGATCCAATCTAAACTTCCCCTCTTTAAGTTTTAACCCATAACCCCTTGTCAGCTCAGTACAGTTCCTCATGAAGAGTCCCTCCCCAGCATCCCTATAGGCCCCCTTCAGATACCGGAAGGCTGCTATGAGATCTCCATGCAGCCTTCTCTTCTGCAGGCTGAACAGCCCCAGCTCTCTCATCCTGTCTTCATATGGGAGGTACTCCAGTCCCTGATCATCCTCGTGGCCCTCCTCTGGACCTGTTCCAACATTTCCATGTCCTTTTTATGTTGAGGACACCAGAACTGCACACAATACTCCAAGTGAGGTCTCATGAGAGCGGACTAGAGGGGCAGGATCACCTCCCTTGATCTGCTGGTCATACTCTTTTTGAGGAAGCCCAGGATACAGTTGGCTTTCTGGGCTGCAAGAGCACACTGCCAGCTCATGTTCATTTTCTCATCGACCAACATCCCCAAGTCTTTCTCCTCAGGGCTGCTCTGAATCTCATCTCTGCCCAACCTGGAGCTGTGCCTGGGATTGCTCTGTCCCAGGTGTAGGACCTTGCACTTGTCATGGTTAAACTTCATGAGGTTGGCATCAGCCCACATCACAAGCATGTAAAGGTACCTCTGGATGGCATTCCTTCCCTCCAACATGTCAACTGAGCCAAAGAGCTTGGTGCCATCTGCAAACTTGCCGAGGGCGCACTCAATCCCACTGTCCATGTCACTGACAAAGATGTTGAACAAGACTGATCCCAACACTGATCCCTGAGGGACACCACTCATTACTGGTCTCCAGCTGCACATTGAGCCATTGACCACAACTCTTTGCTTGTGGCCATCCAGCCAGTTCTTTATCCAACGAGTGGTCCTTCTATCAAATTGATGTCTCTCCAACTTAGAGACAAATAGTACTTGAGTCCTGTCTTTGTATAGCATGGAACTGGCTAATCTGTCAAGACCTGCAACAGCTGTAGTACTTTGTTGATGGTCAGTAGATCCCAGTGGTGTTGGGAAGGAATTATTGGTTGTATGTGCCACAAACATGAATGCAACTGGTAAATATTATTTATAAAGTTCTCTTAAGTGTGAGTGCCACTCAGGTTAGTAGTTTAGCCACAGGTTTGTGTAGTTCATAATAGGCTGATTACCTGAGAGTATATCCAAAGACTTGGAGTAATTATACAACTTGCACTGAACTGCATGCAGCTGTTAGTGCTTTGAACCAGCTAGCTTAATACTGGTACATTTGCATAAGGTGCAGTCATGCTACTGGTCTGGAAAGGAAATAGTGTTTTGATACTCTTAGGATTTGCTGAAGACAAGGTCTCACACATAAAGGGTCTCTTGACCATCACAGTAATAAAGCTGATTAGAAAGATGTGCTTATAGAATTAAACTAAAGGGATGTGTTTCATACCTGGTCCCATTTGTACTGGCTTGTAAATGTGAGCTGGCACTAACTTGTTATCTGGGAGTGGTAGCAGGCATGAAGTGAAACCATGCCAGGGAGCTTGCTAACAGTTCACCACCAGGGATTACTATGAAGCAGTACTAGAACCTGTGCCATGAATTTGTTTAGCTCACTGGCAGGGACATACCTTCGGACCCTTGGAAACTACTCTGTGGTTCCAGTTGGCATGTCTTTCAGCACAGTTTAAAGCTGTACAGAGGTCTTTGTCATGCATCATGTCAAAGGCTGTAGTAATGTGTTAGCATTCCATTCATATTAGGAATTTCTGAATATTGGCTCTACTAATGTGATCTTACCTGTTTTGGTACAATGATATGTGGGAACAGGTTTCAGAAATGCAGCTGTTAATGACTCATGACTGTATACTTCAGAATACTAAAATGTATTTATATATTTTGCATTTCACCATGCAGTCTACTGAAGTCTTTAATAAAGAACAGTATTTAAAATTTTCAAATATGCTTAAAAAGGACAGAAAATCCCTTCTTCTTCCTTCTAGCCACCCCTAATTATTGCTAGTTTGGTTGTAATCACCTAACTCTACAAATGAAAATTCAGGTCAGTGAAAGTCAAAATCTTACATGTGTTCATATACTTGCAATTTCTACAGAAGACATAAATTTGTAATTGTAAGAAAGGGAGAGCTGGTCTGAGATTTTTAAGTTCTTGAACAAATTATATTCCATATTTTTATGTGTTCTTATATATTTATGGTTATCTACAAATATAATATCTCTCATATTTACACATGTAAACAGGTAAAAAAATATATCTCCATATGCCAGAGTGCAGTCTCTGTTTCATCTCCAGAAGAGATTTTGTACATACCACAATCTCATGATAAACAAAAGGAAAATGAATAAATATATTACTTAGACAAGAGCAATTGCTATTCTCGTCATGTATTGTCTTTCCATTTTCTTTATCAGGTCTGAATTTATCGTGCAGCAGGGCTTAAGTCACATTCTAAAATATTGCTGTTTCGCCAGTTTTCTGACTAGGTACTGGCATTGAGTAACAGTATTTCTAGAGCGATTGAGATCTTTAAATGTTCTCTTATACTGAAAAATGTCATCTTCAGAGGGTATATTATATCATGTAGGAACTGTGATATACTGGTTGTTCAGCATCAGTATTTTTGGTTCTGTTTGTTTACTTCTTTGTAGTTAATTTGAAGTAGTTTACTGTTCTGCAGCGACCATAGTGCGCAACAGATGTATGTTCTGTGGCACAGAAATTACCCTGAATAGACATGTTAGATTAATTCTCAGTTTGCTCAGGAATACTACAGCTTCAGATTTGAGTGAAATGCTCAAGTTCCTTTACCATAATTTGAAGGGCCTCATCTAGTATCGCTGTTGAAATTATTGCCACCTGACCTTGTAAGGACTTTTGACACAAAACTCCTTAAACCCACTTGTGATGTTCTATTTTGCGTGCAAGCACTTTACACTAGTTATTTAATTTACATCCTCGATAGAAAGCTTGACTTGGTCATCACACACAGAACAAACTTTCTTTTGTGGCAGTTTAACTCAAACGTGTGTGGAAGTCTAGAAACACTTAAAGCTAAACAACTAAAATAAGATTCAACAGAAGAGTGTACAAGGCATCTAGTCTGAACACTGTCATAAGTGTATTTTATCATGACAGACAATGTGAACACTGTACTAGACTGGTATCACGAAACCTTTGGTAGGTTTTTTTGTAGTGGTCCACTAAATGACCTTAGATAAAAGCTTTTTCCCTGTCTCTGTGACTGAATATACTTATCCTCAAATGGAGAATATCATAATGACAGTTTTTATACACTGGTTTGAATCCACATGTAATAATCAGAGAATTATCAAGGTTGGAGGGGACATCTGGAGGTAATCTGGGCCAGCACCCTTGCTCAAGCAGGGCTGCCTAAAGCAAGTTGCCCAGCATTCTGAGTACCTCCAAGGCTGGAGATTTCACAACCTCCCTGGGCAACCTATGCCAGTACTTGGTCACACTCAAAGTGAAAAAGTGCTTCCTGATGTTCAGGCAGAATATCCTTTGTTGCAGTTTGTGTGCACAGCCCTGTCACTGTTCGCTGAGAAAGCCTGGCTCTGTCCTTTTAGCACTCTTCTTTCAGGTACATACTTTCACTGATGATATTCCCCCAAGCGTTCTCTTTTCCAGGCTGTGCCAGGTCTCTCAGCCTTTCTCATAGAAGAGATGCTCCAGTCTATCAACTTTATGTACCTTTTCTGGACTCTCTCTGGTGTGACTACATCTGTCTTGTATTGGGGAGCCCAGGACTGCAAACAGTACTCTAGATGTGACCTCTCCATTGCTGAGTAGAGGGAAAGGATCATAGAGTCATAGAATCATAGAATAGTTAGGGTTGGAAAGGACCTTATGATCATCTAGTTCCAACCCCCTGCCATGGGCGGGGACACCTTACAATAAACCATGCTACCCAAGGCTTTGTCCAACCTGGCCTTGAACATGGCCAGTGATGGAGCATTCACAACTTCCCTGGGCAACCCATTCCAGAATCACCTGTCTTTACCTGACTGCAGCACTCTTTTAATGCTGCCTAAAGACCCAATGTGCCTGAAGGGCACATTGCTGGCTCATGGTCAGATGGTTGTCCACCAGGACCCCCAGTTCCTTTTCAGCCAACCTGCTTTCCAGCTGGCTGGTGCTGGAACCATCCACCTACACTGGTGCATGGGATGGTTTTTCCCTAGGGGGCAGGACTTTGCACTTCCCTTTGTTGACCTGCATGAGGCTTCTGGCAGCCCATTTCTCCAGCCTTTTGAAGCCTTGGGATGTCCCACATTTTCACTAGTTTTTCATCACCTGTGTTTTCACACTGTAGAAGCCTTTTTTGTTGCCTTTGACATCCTTTGCCTGACTCCAGGTTGATTTTCCTAACTGCACCTCTGCATGCTTACATTAGGAGCACTGATGCTCCTCGGTCAGCCGAGATACTTGGCTTGAAAGCACATCCAGCTTCTCAGTTTCAGGGGCAGTGAACATGATTCATAGTTGCAAGCCTTCAGGTGGAGCAGGAGCCCTCCTCTTAATGCCTGAATTTGCCAACTTTCAGCATTTGCCTTCTTCAAGTTTCTACTGATGCTTCTGCTAGGACCAGACTCTTCCTGTGTCTCCCCTGGAGACACAATACTTCAGGACTCTGAAGCTGTTGTGTCTCTGAGAAGATCCTGATTGTCTCTCTCTGACACTGTACAGCCTGCACACTTCCTCCCACAACTCTACATGGTGACATAGCTCTTCAACAGCAGCATAACTCTTCAGGAAAGGGGACCACCTCCCCAGCCTCAGGGAGAGCCCCAGGGGCTCACAGGACTGCTCTATCCATCTGAATATCCATCTGGGTTGAAGTCTCTGCCCTGGCAGGGGCAGCTGCTCCAGTGCCTGCTGGGAAATGTGCTGTATGGTACATCAGTACCCCACACCTGAAAACATTTACTCTGAAGTCTGAAGTGCCTTAGTCTGAACTGAGGCCCTCCTCCTCATGCTCCTGCCTCTGTTAGCTGTGCTTTGGAAGCTGTGCCTCAGCCTTGGCCTCTCCTTAGCACTAGCTAAAAGGGTCCTTGACCCTCCCTAATTGTGGGGCTTCTGTAACAAGGCTGTATGCATTCTTGGGCCACAGGGAGCTGATTCAGATTGTTAGAAGTTGCTAGAGCTGTCTCAGGTCCAAACCCGTGTGGCTGCCCTTAATTACCATGTGCTTACCTGTCGGCAGTAGGTAGCTTCACATTTCTTAAAGGGCTCCCAGGCATCCCCTGATGATCCTGGATCCTGTGGCTAGGAACATAATTCAGCTGAGAATTTTGAAATTTTCTACCAAACAGTATTTTCTTGACAGTAGTCAATCTCGATGGATACAGCCATTCTCACAGAAATCTTAGGACAGGAGAATATTAATGCAGGTTTTTGGATAAAGGAATTCACTGTGGTGGTTTAGAAATGCTGCATTCTAAGAAGCAAAAAAAGTTGGGGTGAATGTTGAATATAATCTACTTCTAAGTAAGCACTTAATTTGGGAGTATAAAACCTGAATGTTGTCGTAAAACTCTCAGTGGGGGAACAGATTTATTCTTGTTTTGTATTTACTGTTGGCTATTTGTTTTTGAAGTTGAAAAAATAAGATAATAATATTTAAAACACAACATTGATACCACCTGTATTTGCAGTTTGGAGTTCGCATTTTTATTCATTAGGAAATTTTTTTTATTAGATCATTGAACCAAGATGATTAAATAACTCATCTTCTTTGTGGTACCTCAGTTTCTATTGTTACCTATATAGCTTTAGCAACCCTCTGTTCTTATGCTTCAGTGTTAAACATATCCTAATGCCTTTTTCCTTCCCTTTGCATATTTGCCATTTTTCCTAACTTCAGAGATGTCAGATAAATGTGATTTTCCCTGGCATTTAACTGATCTTTCAGGAGAGGAAAGAGAAGAAACAGGAGAGGGCAATAGCAGTGTTTTATTCAGTTGCCAGTGTGTAGTAAAATACAGTGCACATTTCGTCAAGGAATTCACTTTGACTTTCCTTTTCCATTATATGGCAGCTGAAGTATAAAACATAAAGCTGCAAAGAAAAATAAGTATTTCACTTCTGTGAAGCATCTTTTGATAATGTGAAAAAAACTGACCCTATTATTCAAAGGTGAAAAATGAAGTTGTTGGAAATTAAGTGACTTTTTCTGAAATTGCACATTATTCAGCATAACATAAAATGAGGTCATCTTGTTCTTTGTGCCTCAAAAAGATGTGGGGGAAAATAAAATTAGTAATTCAGGACTTCTCCAGTTTTTCTTCTGTTTTATGATGGACACTTTTTATAGATTTCCTTTGCATTTTGTTATACCTTCTAATTACTTCTATGCAACCACATGCAAATTTTCATATCTTTAATCTTTTGCTCATAAATTAATTAGTGTTAAAAATAAAAACCTTAAGGAAAGAAAATTACAGCAACTATAATGTTACCAGATGAGAAGAGCTTCCTTAAACTTTTTTCTATTTCTAAGAAGAATGGAGTCAGGAAGTGGATAGAGGATGTTTGTGTCAGGAAGATTATGTACTTAGTTGCTAAAGGTTCTTATGTGGAGATTTTCTGAAACGTTGTCCCAGAAGTGATCACCTCATAGTAAAAGCTTTATATGAGATCCCATGAAAATAGAACTTGAGTCTCTCAAGCTAATCTAAATAATTTAGGCAGGCTTATTTACAGAAAGCTTTTCACAAAACACAATAAAGATTCTGGAAACAGATTGCTTATGGTCCCTTTTGGATTAGGCTAGATCTTGAAATGCCTTTTAAAAGAACAGTTCCTTTTTAGTTGAATGTCTTCCCCTAGACCCTGGGTCAGGTTTTTGTGGGTTTTTTGTTTTTTTTTGTTTGTTTTTTTTTTTTTTGGTTTTTTTTTTTTGGTGGGTGGAAAAATCAGTTGCTTCCTTTATTTTTTTTTTTTAAACTTATTTTGAATAAAAAAGTGGATAAAGAATTTTGGTGAAAATGAAGTTAAAGGACTGTCATAATTCTGTTGGCAACCAAGAGAATTAAATGACATAGAGTATGTCTGCTTTCTCTTGGAGTGGACAATCTGCTTTCTCTTTGAGTGAATCTTGCAACTCATTGATTTTAAAGTCCTTTCCATCCCTAACTATTCTATGATTCTATGATGCTATGATGTAGCATATAATTTTCCTAAACGCTCCCATAGCACATATATTCCAACCTTCCTGTCTTTCTTTTCTGTATTTGGCCCCAAAGCTTGTTTTGGAATCTTACAGAGGTAGCTTTCACTCCAGTGTCCCACTTTCAGATCACATGCAATCCAATTTCTAAGTAGCATTGGTACTGTATTAGCCTGATAAAGTATAATTTATACAGGCAGTAAATTTTGCTTATCCTCATGGCAAGAAGAAAGCATAGTAATAATCTCTTTTTCAGTAAAGCCATATTAGAATGGCGTTCTTTTTGAAAACCCTTCTAAAAGAGGATACTCTCTATCTACAAGGTGTATTTATCCCTAGAAAACTGTGAAGTGATGGCTAATGGGAGTATCAGCTGAACATCGCGTATGTCAGCTTACATTTTATTCATGCAGCAGGATTAGGTAATATCTATCTTTTGCAGCGTTCTTTGATTATATTCCGGGTCAAAACTTCAGCTGATGGTTCATCCATCTAATCATGTAATCAAATGAGCTTTCTTCTGAAAGAATAATGCTCCAATCTGTCAGATTTTCCAAAGACAAATGATAAATTCCAACATCCTAGATTCTTTTTGTTTAGTTTCTAAAGAGTTAAGCTAGTTTACTATGTAGAATAAACAGTTAAAAGAGGATATTTTGACAGCAATTTTAATCTTATTCTCATGTTGTTCAGTACAATTTTATGATGCTCTACTGGTATTTTATTTCTTCATAAAGACAAGGTACATTTCAGGAACAGTACATTTAAATGTTAAGAATCCAAGTTACCAAAAATGATCCTGCTTTCCTGGAGTGAAACTACTAAAGAGTCTTATTTTCTCTTAATAATGTGATGCATATATTACTTCTATTGATTGAGCTACATGTGCATTTGAAAAAGGGAATAAAAGCCTAAGGAAGCCCGAAGATATTTTTTCTGATCTAGCAGCTTTCTTATGTGATTACAGATTTGGATAAGTATTACCAAACAGTTTGTCCATATATTTCTATTATCATTACTTGTGAATTTGACAATATATGGACCCTGGGTTGGAAAGAATAATATTGCTCTAGTGTCATTCACATTTAAGTGCAGCAGTTGTTTTCCATCACTAGTAAAGGCAATGATTGGTTGCAGATCCTCTCTTAGGGATTTGGATTGTATAATTTCTTTTTCTACTGTTCAATTACAGTATCATGGTTCTGTTCGTAACCTTAGCCTTGGGAAAAAGTAGTGATGAGAAATGTTGCCTTTACATTTAAGCCTTTCATGCACAGGTCTACTGTGTAGCAAAATGATCCCCAGTTTTGAGGTATACTTGAAATCTATTTCTCCAATTTTAAATACAGCAGCCAGGCTTTGGGCTAGACACAATCTTTTCCTTATGTGAAAATCAATTGCTATAAAATAAAATACTTCTGAGTAGCATACATTTTGCAGGTGTTGGAATGCTTTCTTTTTTCCTGGTTATTCAGGGCACAATTCACAATAACTGCCTTTTAGGAAAAAAGTATGGCTAGCAGAAATTTGCACTTCTGAGAACATTAGAGTGAAAACTATTTTAAATGGTTGTTACTCCATATGCAAACAAGGAGCTGAATTTAACTTACGTTTGAGCACTGTAAGGCTCAAACCCAAGTAGTCTCTTTGTCAAAAATGACAGGATGTCCAAAATGTGAATTTTATATGATAATGTTGTTGGTTTTCCCCCACTAGGCTGTCCAAGGAATTTGAGAAACTTCAGCTTTCGTACTGCAGTGCAGTCTAGACATATGGCTTTGCTCAACCACTGAAGATGATGTGTTGTCAAAGATTTGTGCCAGCACTTGTTTCACCAAATAGTTTACTATAAGGAGCAAGGAATCCAACCTGGTTATCAAAAGTTGATGTTTTGAGAAAGCATGAGAAATTTTTAATGGTTGTGTTTCCATGCCAACAGCTTTTCTTATTTCTACTTGTCTTCATGACTTATCTTTGCCATTCATGAAACTGCAAAGACTATTTTATGTTTAACCATTACAAGACTTATTTGCCTCATCTTCACAGGAGAAAATTCATACTACTGGAATTACTGCTCTGTGTAAATTGTGAGGTACCTGAACTATCTTATATTGCTGAGACCAACACATTTTTTATGTAATCAGGCTGATTAAATGATAATCAGGCTTCAGGGATACTTTATGCCAACAATTAGATAAGTAAAGTTTTAAAGCAGGTGATACAGGAGCAAGTTTAGGAGCACAGAGGTCAATTTTCTGTTTTTCACTGTGCAGATGTGAGTAAATGTAAGCAGAAGTGTTGGATTCTTTTGAATTCCTGTGACTTTGGATGTTTAATTTTAGGTACTGAATAATTCTCATGGTTCTGAGCAGCTTCAGGTCTCATTTAAAATAATTTGACAGTAGAAACATACATTGTCTGTTTTCCCTATTAGATAAATAAACCAATTTCTTATCACTATCATAGCCAGAGAAAATTACAGAGAAATAACCAATCTCACTAAACAAAAAAAAGGGGGAAGTGTAATTTGTTCTCACCCTGTAGTTACTGATATTGCCTTAGGGCTGCACCAAACTATGCTCTCCCCTCTGCAAGACAAGAGAGAGAATCGGATGTGCCTGCAGAGCTGAATACTTTGCTATCAGGCTCTAAATGCCTTGAGCAGGTGATGCAGGCACTCCTGTTGCCCCCACATGAAGACAAAGCACCATTCCCCATGTGTTCAGAACCTTCTCTGGGGGTATTAGAGTGAGAAATATTTTTCCTCTGAGGATTGTGTAACTTTTCATGTAAATATAAAAGATTGAAAATAATTGTTTACACTTTCACCAGTGCTTTAGGATTTGGTTTCTCTGGTGACAGTTAATTAAAGTGCATCGAAAATATTTTGTTCTATGAGAACTAACAGCACTTGTTTTTTTAAGTTTTTGTATTCTTTGCCCCTAATATTTCCTCTTTGCTTCAATAAGCATAGCACTCTCCTCATGGGAAAAGCTCTAGACAAGAAACGTACTGTGCCTCATTTAGAGCTGTAAATATATTGATCATCTGGCCAATGCACATATCTGGCTAGCCAACTGGTTGCTGTCAGTGTTTTACCAGCTCTGTTCTCTCTGCATCTCTCCTCTAGTAAGACTTTCTACCTAACGACCCATTTTTCTGAAACTTCTAGGAAAGCAATGGACTACGTTTTTCAGATAGAAAGAAATTGTCCTAAAGATTAAAAAGTTTAGGAGTGCCAGATGGAGAGACAGGCATTCAAAGCAATGATTTATGGTTTGTTCCTGTAAGAAATAAGCTAAAAATATCCTACATCAATGTTATTCATGTCTCATTGTCAAGTACTTAGAAAATAGAAGATGTAAGTATTAAGATTGTCTCTGTAATGTGACTCTAATCACTTTGTGAATATGCTATATTTTTTAAAGTGTTAACCATTTGATAATACACTGTATTTTCCATCTTCATCTGGATTTTCTGTAATTATGAGGACTGTAACTTTCTCATACATTTTGCATATTTCTCTGAAATTTCATGCAGAAAGATTGAGATCTGAAATTCAGGTTCTTGCATTTAAATGTGCACGCATGCACATGCACATGCATATGCAGTGTTTTGTTTTAAAGTGCCAGTACTTCTTGCAGAGATATTTAAGTTTAGTAGCTATTGATTTGGCTTGTTTCTGCTCTCATTTAATTGATGTAAACAGAGGTTATGCTAACTGAAATCAATAGGGATCACTGACCTATGTTAGGCTTGATTTACATGGAATTTAAACACAGAATACTGATTTTTTTCATAATTTTCATGTGAATGGCAACATATTTCACAGTAACAAGTAGATAAAGTAGCTGGAATAAAAGGTTTTCAAATCGTAAGATTATTTCTGATGTGGCTGAGGTCCGTGTGAGACAAAAGTGGTATTAAGTGTCAGCTAACTCTCTGCATATAGACCATTTTTACATGCCACTTCATTTATTCTTCTCTCCCCTGCCCCCCTGTCTTGGGGGATAAAGTTTATAATTTTCCATTGTTTAACTAAAAATTATAACTGTTTAAGATGCTTTCTGTATATTAAGTGGAGTTTTGGAGTAAAGTTTTTCATGGACACACATTACACTGTTTAAACCGACTGTAGAATTTCAGATATGATACAATTTGTACCATGACATCTATACCATTGCTTATAATTTAGCTGATCAAGTTGTCTGAGAGAGAAATACATTTCCTACATACCTCACCTTCTGAGCCTTCCATCATGTAATCTGGTTGATTTTGGCCTGTGATAGGTGTAACGTCAGGCATCACAAGGAGGTCTTCAAGATGGATGCAGACAATGATGGGCAATTTATGTCCTACTAATGTATATATAAAAAAATACTCCTTGAAGCAAAAATGGTTTCTTTTGCTTCTATAAAAATGTACATCTTTCTGAAATGGCATGCATCCATTCCTTGTCCTCGTTTTCCCTTAGATAAGAAGGATGGTCACATTCATGTTCCAAATTGACAATGAAGGATGTCGTGCATGTATATTCTGTGCAGAGATGATTTCATATTTAGGAAAAAAAAAAAGAAAGTTGTAAGGGGTTACTGTCATGTCTTGGACCCAGAGATATTTTGAGAAATTTTCTAGTGGATGATTATAGTTTGATGAATGGAACCTCTGAGTCTAGTGACAACAAAGATTAGTGACTGAAGACCGTTTTGTAGGTATAAGGTGTAAAGTGATCAGAACACGATGAACTTGAGTCTCGTCTTTCACTTGAGGAAAATGGAGAGCAATTCTTCTGAAATTAGAAATAGAATTCCATTAGAAAAAAGTTTTATCTATAGAAGGGAAGTGGATCAGAATAAGTTATTCTGCTATAATTATTGCCAAATAATTCCCACATGGACATTCTGTTCTGTTAATTTATTAAGAATAATTCTAGGCATGTATTTCAGATAAACCAAGCCTAATGCCCTAAAATCAGATTTTTTTTTAATCTGAGGAGATCAAATGGTTTAAATGTTAGCAGTATCATGCAGAGGTTTGGATATCTAATTACTGATTTATTTCTAAAATATAATCTGTTTATTAGGAGCTTAGTGTTGACTTAATTGTTAGTCTTTAGCACAGGAGTTTTTATCTCAGACAATCTTCATATTTAGTATCCTACTGGATTGTTGTGGTAGATTAATAAAAGATTGGCTTGTACATCACTGAAAAAATATTTATATTTCTGGAATATAGTTAATAACAGATATTGCATAACTGTAAAATTTTGATAGACACAAGGCCAGGTCAGATTGTGCACAAGCAGTCAGCCAAGCATGGTGTGCTCACACCCAGGCTAAAGGTTGTTCATGCATACCAGCAGTGCCAAAGCTGGAAGGTCGTGTAGGCAGGAAGGATGCCTCTATCCTGTCTTTTGCATTGAGTACCAAATTCTGCTGTTGTGCTAATCTTTTCCATTGATTAGCCTGCTTGTGGACATGGATAATTTTATTTAGTAACTCTAATCAGGGAGTAAGGAGTCTTTACAGTTGTTTCATGTGTTTTGTATAGACCTGGCTACAAAGAATGAAACTACCCCTCATTATCAGCTAACTGCCAGTGTTTGTCTTCTGCCTTCCTTTATCTATGTAATTTAAGACCAGGACCTCTCTGAGTTTTACACCTGGTCAGTTTGCTACTGATTTAGTATCATGAAAGTAAATGATACTTGCAAAATTAGCCCTGCATCTTGCATACAAGAGTATATCAGTATTGAGCCTTGTTATCTACTGCATTTTAGATGTTTGACAGGTCAAGGACAAACTATATTCTATCTAGTATCCTGACCTTAAAGTGTATTTTTTAAATCAGAGAGGGATCAAACTGAGTTAAATAGAAACATTTCCTTTTATGAGGACAAACAACTTCCTGCGGCGAAGTAATACTGAATGTGCCAACAGAATGATACATAGGCAATAAAACCCAGTTATTAAATAAAATACTATTCTTGTTGAGAAATAATTTGTGCAATGAGTTTTAAGATTTCTTTGGACATTAGCAAATTAACTTGAAACACAGTGAAACAGCTTCTAGGAGAAACTTGTAAATTTAAAGCTGTGAGGGGAGGAAATTTAGACATTAGACTCTCAGTTGCTGGCATATTGATATTTGTTGGTTTGATCTCTTCATTTTAGGAAATGAATGTGACTTGCTAAGAATGTACATGTCTTGTGAGCTATAGCTTTAAATTTAGTGCTAAGACTATTTCTCTGTATGTAAAATGGAAGTGTATTTTACTTTAAAACCTTTCCTCTAAACAATGCATTATGAAGGATCTCATATCAAAAAATGGTGGAAGCAGACCAAGGGGTAATGAAGTCATTTACATCTTCACTAAGTTGATGTTTAGGAAATGTAGTTTTATAGATCCATGACAACTAGACTTGGCATGTAATTAAAATAAATATATAAAGAAGTATAGATTAATGTTAAAAATAACCAAATTAAATTTTAGTTCCTTTTTTCAGTATTTTTAGCTTTTTAATTGCAAATATTTGAGACCTGTTCATGTTAGAGATACAATTAGAACACTACTCTAACAGAATGCAATCAAAACCTGCATTAATTATCTAAACTCAGTCCAGACCTGTGTAAATCTGGACCATATTTCCTTGGGTATTAATTTTAAACTGAGGAAAAGGGCTACTTCTTGAGGTTAGAATGAAGTAATAGAAGGTAACAGAATGAATTTATTTTTAAAATTTTTATACATTTAGCAAAAAATTTATGTAATTCAGAATTACCTTTGACTGATACCACATAATAGGCAAGTGATTTTCACCAAAAGCATGGAATTAGTGCTTGCTTGTCAAGATCTGTTCTCCACTGATATCTGCCCTGACAGCACATGTTCATCTTGGCAGGGTTTGGAGGCGATGTGATAGTAATGCTTTCTGTCTCAGAATTGCAAATACTGCTGCAATTGATGCATTGTTAATTTAGATGGCAGTCATGGACTACTACCATGGTTTTATCCTTCAAATTGTATTTTCCATGATGAAGAAGCTTGTTATTATATACATATATCTATAGGTGCGTCTCTGTATGTATACTTCTTAGTGTTGGCACACAGTTGTATTTAAAGCACACAAATAGGCAGCTCAGTTCCATTTACTTCTGGTATGCATTATGTCATTGGCAGCCAATATGAGGAAGCCACAGGGACACATCTTCCCACAAATATGATTTTAAAAAGACAATTTGCATTTTTATGGTGGTTTTACAGAATTTTCACAAAATTTAATGTGCAGATGACTTGCTATAGCATATTGAAAGTCAAAAGCCCTTATTCTACTTTTGTGTTTACAGATTACACAACATCTCAAAATAACTGCAATTATAAAATGTTATTTGTGGTTATATACAGTGGACTTCTTTGTAGAGTTTGGTATTTAATCATGCAAGATACTCATCTGCTTTGAAGAAAAAAAAGGGCAGATATTAAAACCAATGTGCAATGGTTTAATCAGTATAATTACTATTTAAATGCAGGTTTAAAGCTTAATGCTTTTGAATTATAGTTCATTATTCTTGCAGTGAGTGAAGCCTATACACTGCAAGAAAGAGTGTGAATCTCTCTTAATATACTTATTGCTGTTCTCTAGTACTGTTGTTCTGCTAAAGCACTGCTTGAGTACAATGTTAAGGTAGCACCAGGCCTGGAGAGAGGTGAGTCCTCCATGGGTGAAGGCCCTTTGGCTGTCCTGGGTTGGGCTGTGCATGAGTTGAGGTAGTTTTCTAATCTTTAATGCCATTAATGACAGGAGTGACAAAACTCCTGTCTAGCATTAACAGGGCTCTGGGTCAGCAGAAGAGGCATTCATGTCCCCTTCTGTAACATCCATTCCTTATATCTTTCAGAATATCAGGTGAAATGGAAGTACCTGTTTGTCTCATAGATCATCATATAGACTACTAATTTATTATTATTAAAAACTGACTGAAAATGTAAAAACAAATTAGTGGCATGGAAGACTTTAGAAGTGTTAAAGTATTTATGAATTCATTTAAACTCTTCTTTCAGCTGAGTTATGTGTAGTTACAAAGTCTAAATAGTCTGTGAATTCATACAATTAGTTGATGAGACAGATAATGCATTCACTCATTAAATATTTCATGTGCTGTCACTATTCTTAACCCTGCAACATATCCAAAACAGTCAATCCCTGTCATTCCTCATTATAGGGAATTCTTGGTTTTGCAAACACTTCTCACTTGACTTAGTGCGTGATTATTATTTTATTGGCATAACTGATAGCAAAAATAAAAGAAGTAATACATTCAGTAGTATTTGTGGGATTAATCCTTTGTTGTGGTTTGAGGCGTAAATCAATCTGCTTGCCCACTCACTCCTCCCAACCTTCTTTTCCCCCCCACTTTACGAGGGGGGGGGGAGGAGGGGGGGGGGGGGGGGGGCGGGAAGGGGC